>JASANF010013167.1:0-25910 GCA_030248245.1 Trissonchulus sp. WLG1_4 | reverse complement strand
GACTGGACACTTGACAACCAGTTACGTATTGCTACCGACAAAAGTCGTGTTTTACACTTAGGATACAATAATAACCTTTTTCAGTACACGGTAGATAACGTTTTAATTCCACCAACGTACAGCATTAAAGATCTTGGGGTACTCATTAGTAGTGATTTAAAATCCACTGACCACTGCATGGCTATTACAGCCAAAGCCTTTCAACGCATTAATATACTACTCAGAACTACTTGCAGCACCGATATCTGGTTTATGAAAGCTATGTACCAAACTTATGTACGTCCGCTGCTTGAGTATAATAGTCCTGCATGGTCCCCTCATCTCAAAAAAGATATACAGTACTTCTAGAATCCGTACAAAGAAAATTTACTAAGCGCATCCGCAGTTTAACGACAGTATCTTATAGAGCTAGATTAGAAAAACTAAAATTGACAACACTGGAGCACCGACGACTCATAGCCGACTTAGTGCAATGTTTTATAATTGTACGTAACCTTGACGGTTTAAACCTCAGGGACTTTTTCGTGTTACCTACTACTGACCACCAACTCAGAGGGCATAGATATAAATTACTCCCTAAACTATCTAGATTGGATATTCGTAAGCACTTTTTCTGTTGCAGGATTGTAAATGTATGGAACAATTTACCGGAAAGTATAGTCAATTTAAACACCGTAGCTACTTTCAAAAAAAGATTACTAGATATCGGCCTAGACGAGCATCTTAAATATGATCTTAGCTAGCGAACAAACAGTCTAGGTACGATTTTCACTGTGTTTTCTCAGATTATCTTATTTATATTATGACAATTTGTGACATAACGCTGACTTGTGTTTTAGCCTGTATATTATGTTCGTTTTATGTGGTTTCTGAAATTAGTTTTAAATTTCTCTTTTTTATCTTCTGTGCTGTGGCTATTATACTTTTTATCACAATTTTTATTGGTTTCCTATTTATTCATTTCTACTTTTTACACTTTACACCTTTTTATTCACTTTATCTTGTCCTATATTTTTTTCACACTTTTTTACACACTTTAATTTATTGTCTTTTTTTCCTCATTTTAAATTTTCTTTTTATCACCTCATTTAATTGAAACAACCTTACATTACCTGATTGTTAACTTATGTATAGCCGATTTTGTCCCTGTTCTATCCATGTTTTGTGTGTTTGTTTTATATTACGTGTGAGTGCGTAGCGAAACCTGCCAGGTAATGCTTCACACTGGAATTTTAACTGTACAATGTACATTACATACATCTTACTTTATTGAGCATTTAGCTGCCCACTACTGACAGGCAGTGAGCTTGTCACAGTAGTTTTTTGTTTCGCACATGCTACATGTGAAAAGTTCTTAGTGCAAAGGAAACATATTTGAAAAATAGTAATTTTTCCTAATTCATGTTTTTGT
This sequence comes from Trissonchulus sp. WLG1_4, assembly GCA_030248245.1. Classification (NCBI taxonomy): domain Eukaryota; kingdom Metazoa; phylum Nematoda; class Enoplea; order Enoplida; family Ironidae; genus Trissonchulus; species Trissonchulus sp. WLG1_4. The sequence goes on along the minus strand of JASANF010013167.1, from coordinate 24,499 downwards.
ACATCAGAACGAAACCTGTTCAACTAATGCTTCACTGATTGCATATAGATAACATTGTCTACTGAATAAATATCGCACATGTCGATGCTCACACTAGAGCAGTAAGATGAGATGTGCTGACTGGGAACCCGGAACCGATACATAGGTAGAATATGTTATCGGCTCTGATCGGTTTTTAGAAAAAAATTTTTGTTTTAAGGGGGTAGTGTCGCGAAAGCAGTCGACTTTGCGCGACTGTAAAACTTGTTCAGTAAATTGTTAGAAATCTTTCTTTCTATATTTTAAAAATCTATCTAAAGGCAATTTATTTTGCCAAGTTTCAGCAAAATTGTTGCAGCATATAGTTTGCAATAATGTCTCAAAGTCGGAAAAATGACGAAAAAAAAACCTATTCACATTCCATTTTTTAGTCACATTTATCATTTTTTCTGTTTGGTTTTTTTACACAGACTAATAGCACATATGTTGTAGTTTATGCACACAAAATTTAGTGCAGATTACTGTAGCGGCTGTGGAGTAATACTAGTTTGAACTGTGAAGGTGTACTTAAACTGTAAAATAGTAACAGCAATAATGATAAATTCTGAAAAATGTAGACGCTTATTTTCAAATCAAAAGAAAAACGAACCTTCAATTTTCTTTTTTCTTATTTGTCGCAAAAATTGTGCGTCCACACATTATGTGTACTTCACAAGCTGGCCAATCTGATATCTGGCTTGATTTTTCGAACTTTTATGTCCCTATTGTGTGATGTCTGGCTTACTAATGACGATTGGTCCAAGATATTTGTCAATATTGATAGTGTGATGTCTGGCAGTAATTATTTGATACCATACAGCGTTGGACTAGCTTCTCATTGAATATACTACTTCAAAACAAAAAGTTCTATTTTCACAGCCTATGAGCAAAACTGCTTTCGCGACACTACCCCCTTAAATTTTTTTTTTAAAATTTTTTTTTTAAATTAAAATTTTTTTTTCTTCAACTTTCTGACAAAAAATTTTTTTTCTTTTTTCTTATATTTTTTTTACATTACATTTCTACTTGGATTGTTTTGAAGGGTAAATTGAATTGTTTTTTACATTACATTATGATACATCGAAACCTGTATTAAAATGTTTCACTAATGCAATATAGTGGTTCTTCACCACAGTTCTGCGTGCACACGCTAAGTCTTAGTTTTTAATGCCGCATTTATTGTATTGTTCTGTAAATTCTGTAATTTGTATCCAAGCAAAAGTTTATGCACCTGCATTAACATTTCATTTTCAATTAAGGGGGTAGTGTCGCGAAAGCAGTTTTGCTCATAGGTTGCAAAAAGAGATCTTTTTGCTTTGAACTTGTACGTTCACTGAGAAACTAGTCCAATGCTATAATGTGTTAAATAAGTACTGCCAGACAGTAGACTACCAATATCTACCAATATTTTAACCAATCACCATTTGTGAGCCAGACATCACACAAAAGGGACATAAAAGTTCAAAAAATCAAACCAGTTAATCAGATTGGCCAGCTTGTGAAGCACAGATAACGTGTCGACGCACGGTTTTTTGCTACAAATAAGAAAAAAAATGAAGGTTCGTTTTTCTTTTGATTTTAAAATAAGCGTCTAAATTTTTCACAATTTATCATTATTGCTGTGAGTACTTTACTGTTTACGCACAGTTTCACAGTTCAAATAGGTATTACTCCGCAACCACTCAAGCAATTTGCACTAAATTTTGTGTGCGTAAACTACAACATATGTCCTTTTAGTTTATGTAAACAAACTAAACAAATAAGTTGATAATTGTGACGAAAAAATCGAATGTGAATAGGTTTTTAAAACGTCATTTTTCCGACTTTGCGACCTCACTGCAAACAGTATACTGCATCAATTTTGATGAAACTTGGCGAAACTACATGCCTCAACATATATTTTCAAAATATATAAAGAACGATGTCGTATCTTTTTCTAAAAATGTTTTATAGTTACGCAAAATCGACTGCTTTCGCGACAATACCCCCTTAAAGCAATTTTTTTCAGTGATATACGTGAAACCATTTTTATACTTATAAAACTTCTTCTTTCTAAAAAAAATTTTAGTATACTAACGTACCTGAAATATTAAAGAAACGTACCCCTTACGGCAACTGTAATCGACTTTCACTGAATACAGGCGCACTGCCACTGCTTTTTCTTCGGTCTTCAATAAAAAAGAAATTAAGTGCCGCAACGAAGCCAAGCACAACATAATATGTACAATATATTATCTACTCATACGACCAACTCATCACAATTTCTTAAACATTAGTTTATTGTTGCTACTTACTAATAAAAAAGTTTTTTTCTAATATTGTTTGTATTTTATTTCTTGTAATCATAATCTGTATTGTCGTAGTATCGCACTTGCACTTACAATTGTAGGTGATTTGTCGGCAGCCTGTTCCCGGCTCTTGATCACCTTTTCAAACTGTTTTGTATTTTTGTGACGTTTATGACTTGTAATTGCAGTTTGAATAAAATATTTTGATTGATTGATTGATACTCTCACAGCTATTAGAGATGCACCGAATAGGAAACTTCAATGATTACTGAATATATCATGAAACATCACCGAAACAGGTTTCGTAAGGAGGGGTCGGGGTGCTGGCATATATATTTGGTGCGGAGCCCCCCCATTTTGGTCGCCCCCCCCCGCAACCCGAAATTTTTTCGCCTAAAAATAGTGTTTTATCGTTAAGTTTGTGCGCCCCCCGTTGGTCGCTGCCCCTCCATCTCCATCTATGGAGCGGCTGCCCGACCCCCTCGCGCCCAACCTCCCCCCCATAAGATTTTGCCTAAAAATATGCAGTGAGCCAAAACGGAAAAAAACAACGTCAAATGTTTGCGTCAAATAAACGATTTGACTGAAGCCTACGCATGTTTTTACACCTGATTAGCCAAATAATTTGTCGTCAAACAAAATGAAAATTTTTTCCGCAATAGGGTTTTTTCCGCACAAACGATATGATGACAGCACTGGTAAACCAGGGACAGGCACCTCTATAACGTCATAACGCACTCAAAAATATTCAAAAAGACAAAATATATATGTGCAAATAAAACATAAAAATAGGGTATCCCAAAAATGTTTATTTTTTGACAAACAACAACAAACCAATCATACTTGCAAATGCCCTGAAAATGCTATTTTTAACATACACACAACAAACAACATCAAAAATATGATAGTTTTTAATAATAATTTAAGTAAATAGGTACAAGTAATATGTAAAAAAGTTAAACTAAATAATTTAAGGCCGTTCGCCGGGCAGAAACCACTTATATACCAGTGACCAGTGTTACCACCGATGGACTGTGGGCTATAACAAGCTACATACATGATATTATATAAACATAGCGCACAGTCAAAAACAATTAAAAAAATGATACAAAAAAAGTACAAAAATAGTACATAAATAGTACAAAAAAAGTACAAAAATAGTACAAAAAAAGTACAAAAACGGTATAGCAACCTTAACTAAAAAAAACGGAAGGCCGATTTTTCGAAAAAAACGGATGCGTTTTTTTCAGAGTCCATGACTTACACAGAGCCAGAAATCGTGGAGAAAGTAGAAAAAAGACTAAATTTGAATTTGTAGTGGTGAAGTAACTTCCAAAAGTTAAATTCAAAAAATTTTGTTAAAATTTCTCAGACCGCTCAAATTTAGAGTCGGAATATTGACCTCGGAAATTTTGGATAAAGTATCATATTTTCATCAACATCCATCCAATCACTCCCAAACTCACCACAATGATAATCTAAACTATTGTCTATCTTCTGTCACAATCTTATCCCTCGGAGTGACGTGTACTCCGAAATACAGCATCCGTTTTTTTTGATAAATTTTCTCGAAAAAAACTGAATGTTTGATCCGTGTTTAGATCACAATTATATCGTCCTGTTTTGAATATTATTAACTTTATTGAGAAAAAAAGCCTTGGAATGAATCACAGTCAAATCCCCACAGTGAGGGTCCTGATAGGTCTACATTTGTCAATTTATTAAAAATGGTTTTTTGACGTCTCTGGGGATCAATTAGGCCGCTGAACGCGAATTCGAGATTCATTTTTGTTTAGAAAATCTTTTGGACCGCCCACGACCCTCCTTAAGGGGGGGGGCTACCCAGGTCAAAAATCAAAGTTCTCCAATTTTGCTTATTTTCACATATGTTACTCCCCCAAGGCACCCCAACGTCAGATGAGAACAATTAAGCTTTGAAGGTGCACTTTTGATTCAGTGAGTTTGTCAGTGTATTTACATAGGCAAAACTACGCGAAAAAGCCTAAAAGTACAGTTCTACCACAAACCACATCAAGCCAATCAGGCTGAAACTTGGCATAGTAGTAGCCCACATGCATGCGCAAAATCGTATGATCCGGATTTTTGATATGTATTTTTAATTTTAAAATCGACGGCGAAATGTGAAAAAATGGCTGTTTTTTGGGCACGCCAAATTTGAGTGATTTTACATTTGGCGTCACTGCTCAGGACATGAGCAAAAATTTAAAAAAATGGATCATAGAGGTTGAGATATGACATTAGGCTATCGAATCATGTAAAAATCAGCTTCGTCAGTATTAACAAAAATTTCGAGTAAAGGAACGCTTTGTGAGCACAAAAAACTTTTTTTGCGCCTATGATTTACACGTAAAATTGATTTTTTGGGAGCCCCTAGTAAAAAAAAGGCAAAAGCATTGGTTCCAGTTTGTTACATCTGCGATGCGCCTTCCCTGGGGCTACATTGTGTGCAAATTTGAAGCGAATCGGAGAACCTAAAATTTTCACTTATTCAGGTAGCCCCCCCCCTTAAGGAATTTCCCATTGGGAGTCCCCAGCGGTCAATTTTTCGAAATGAGGATTTTAATGCTTTTGGAGATAAATTGAGCCGCTGAACGCAATCAGAGGATCCTCTGCATATAATAGGGGGCCCTATAGCGTCGGCCACCCGTTATTGCAGTCGAGCTGCTCGCACTTATTTTGGTGATCGACTGTTTCAGGTTTAAGGTTGTCTGCATTAGTTGTTATTTTTTTTCACAATTCCTTGTTCGAAGTGCTCTATTATACGATGTTGATGAGCAAAAAAAATTTTTCTTGATGTTTGAGTGTTAAAAAGTGAAGTTTATGTACAAGTTTATGTGTAGGTTTGGGGTGTTTATTTACCTCCGTTTTATTTTTGAAAAAATCCGTTTTTTTAGGGAAATCATTATCAAAAAAAACGGACGATTTTTCTTTTTTGCAGGAAAAATAGACTTTTCATAGAAAAAATTTAGATGCTAACATAAGCTGAATATGATTAAGATTCATATGATACATCAACTGTCTGTTTTGACCCATTTTTTTAAAAAAATATGACAAAAATTTAAAATCTCCGTTTTTTTTACTTAAGGTTGCTATAAATCAAAATAAGTCAAAAACTCATTAATATATAGATCGCTAATCATTGAAAAGTTATGGAAACATATTAAAAGGTATGACACAAAGCAGAAGACTATTTTTAAAAATAGTACAAAAAAAGTACAAAAATAGTACAAATAAAGTACAAATAAAGTACAAAAATAGTACAAAAAAAGTACAAAAAGAACCGAACTAACAAAGATTAGAACAATAAGTTAGTTTTATCAAACAGCAAATGTATCAGAGCGAAAGAAAGTACACTACGGTGATCTAAAAAGGCTACAAAAAATATACATGTATGATAGCGACGAAACTTCAAAAAAACCACTTTTCAAAAAGTACAAAAAAAGTACAAAAAAAGTACATAAAAAGTACATAAAAAGTACATAAAAAGTACATAAAAAGTACAAAAATAGTACAAAAAATGTACAAACCCACTTTTGTACTTTTTTGTACTCACTTTTTTTCCTGTGGGGGGGGGGTAGCGAGCGTGAAAAAATTTTTGCTAGTTTTTTTAGTAGTGTCGATTGTTATGTTTTATGTGTTATTTTACACATTGCATAGCAGTAGCGTATCCACTATCCAGGACTTCGCGAAGAGGGGGCTGTACTGATGGTCGACGATCGGGGGAAGGGCGCACACAATGTCGCAAACTAACAGGCGCGACAGTCTGCAGAGGGTTTAGCTTTGTAGAATTTAGACGGTGAATTTGCACTGCAAAAGTTGTCAGCGACACGTCCTAAAACCATAGCAATTGCAGGGGTCTGGGGGCGGCAGCCCTCAGAAGCTGGAGTTTTTTTGGAATTTTAAAATAAAATTTGCATTGACAAAGCAATTCTAATTTCTAAGCGGTGCAACTGAAGAATAGGGGGAAAAATTCCATTTGAACTTTTCATTGCCGAAAAACATTATTTTATACGTTTTTCAGTGCGCTGAGTTCATTTTTAGCACTTTTGAAGCGAAAAAACGTTGATTTATGGCTTTTCGAAAAATTCAAATTTTGTCGAGAATCATCATTTTTCGACATATTGGGATGAATTGTCAAAAATTATCATTAATACAGTCGTAATATCAGTCTTGAATTTGATCATCGTAAAGTAACACATAATAGTATATTTAATTCATCTTTGTTTGCAACATATTCTGCTCAATTTTGCCAAAAGAGTTCAATTTTCCTAACTATAAAATAGGCGAAATACACGTCGTCAAACTGAGCTCATATATCGAAAGTTTTTGTGTCTTTTTGGGTAGACAATAAAGTAATTACATTTTCCCAGAAAAAATAGCCATCTTTAGTCATAAGTACTAATTTTTAATAAATTCAAATACCATAAATACTATTTCAAAATGTCACTGATGCTCAGCATCAAGCTGGCACTGACAGTTAACTTAGGCGCTAAAGTTCAGCTTTATTTATGCTTCCACAGTAGCAAGTGCGCTTTTATTTGATGCACGCAACAAAGACTAATCCCTTGCTCACCCAAATACTAAGCCTAAGCACTAAGCCTCAGCCTAAGCCTAAGCACTAAGCCTCAGCCTAAGCCTAAGCCTGAGCTCTGCGTCTGAGCCCTAAGCCTAAGCACTAAGCCTAAGCCTGAGGCTTAATTTGAAGAAAAAACCTGCCAAGAAGCATCGGAAATGACTTTACCGCACGAAAAAACCCCAAATAGCTTCATATTTTAAAAAAATTCGCAGCTATTGCCCGAAATTTGTACAGAATCTTACTTGTGCTGTAACGCTTCTATTAGCCTGATCCTGGTAGCTTCAGAAAAAGTTCTGTAACTTTTTGAAGCCTGAACCGATTTACAAAATTTTTTCAGCATTTAGTAGCTTAGAAGTTATTCTTTCAATCGTAGCAGCAGGTTTTGATTTGATTCAGTATTTTTGCCTAAATCTAATTTTTCGCAAAAAATTTCATGTAAAGTTTAATTTTTGGACAATGTTTGATTTCCAGCTAAAGCTTATATCCTACCAACTTCTAACCTAACCTATTCGAAAGAGCGGTCAATTTTAATCCCCTCTAGGTTTGGGGGATATAGGGGGACTCCTGATCATTAGTCGAAAAAATGCCGTTTTTCCGACTTATTCCACCCCTAAGGGTTTTAACACCAATAATTTCACTCTAGATTTTTATTAAAAAAGGCGACAGCTATTTTGGGGGCTAGAGATCAGATTGGGGGCTTGGCTGACGATGGGGTTCTATATTTTATTAAAAGATGGGGTGGGAGGCACGTGGCAGCCGAAAATAATCTTCCCTCCTGTTCTTCAGTTCAGGGTTTTTTTTTGAAAATCGGCACTGCGTAAATGCTGCGTATTTTTATTTTTGACTGCGTATTATTAGAAATGATTGCGTATTTTTCTAAAACTAGTATATAATTGGTTAAAAACATACCCAACACATTTGGACGGTGTGTCAAGCAACTCTAATACAATCAACATTACATTCAGCTGGAGTTAACGTCCGAAAGCGAGTTTTGGTCACATCCAGTGGCGTACCCAGAAAAAAATTTCACGGTGAATGACTTTTCGATTTTTTGTAATAGTTAAAATGCGCTTTTTAGCTATTTCAAGTTTCAACACTTATAAAACGCCTTATAAAACGCAAGATCACTAAACCACAAAGTTGCAGCGGTTTGGGGGCGGCAGCTCGCAGAATAAAAATAGGCAATTTTTTCAATTTTTAGACCAAATTTTGTCAACTGGTGACGTATCAGAAACTGTTTCCATGCAAGTGCAGTACAATGTATGTACTCGTTTATACATGCATAGGCTTTGAGGAAAGACAATAACAAGGAATAGTAACTCACAGAGTCGCGGGGGTCCGGGGGCGGCAGCCCCCAGAAAAAAAATTGGGAAAATTTTTGATTTTTAGGCCAAATTAGGTCAATTGGAGACGTATCGAAAAAATTTTGCGGCTAAGCTTGATTTACTGCCGTTTGGTGAGCACATGAAGGCTGCGTAAATTCTGCGTATTTTTATTTTTGACTGCGTAAATTTAAGGTTCACTGCGTAAATACGCAGTATTTTACGCAAAAAAAACCATGCGGGGGGGGGGGGGGTTGGGGGGGTTCACTTAGACCCACTCTAAGCAATGGGAACGTATTGTGACTCCGTAAGTAAGACCCACGCTGGAAGCGTGAACTGTTGACTGACTCCATAAGTAAGACCCACGCTGGAAGTGGGAACGTAGAACTGACTCCGTAAGTAAGACCCACGCTGCCAATGGGAACGTATCACGACTCCGAAGTAAGACCCACGCTGGAAGCGTGAACTTGTTGACGACTCCATAAGTAAGACCCACGCTGGAAGTGGGAACGATTGACTGACTCCTTAAGTAAGGACCCACGTTGGAAGCGGGAACGTATTGGCTGACTCCGTAAGTAAGATCAGAGCTGGAAGCAGGAGCGTATTGGGACTGACTCCAAGTTCTAGCTTTTTTCTTAGGGGCTACCGCTGCTTTCGACCCCTATAACTCGTGGCTTATATTCCTTGTTATATTTCCATTCGTCAAAGCCTATGCATGTCTACAAGAGCACACTTTTGCTGCATTTACTACTGGATGTGTCGTCCATCTTTTGTTTGCAGTTTCCTGTCGGAAAACAATTCTGACACGCTCCAGTTGGCCAAATTTGGCCTACAATCTGAAGCAAATTCCAATTTTTTTCTGGGGGCTGCCGTCCCCAGACCGTTGGACCTTTTTTGGCTCAGTGATCTTGTGCTTAAAAAGCATTTTGTTATGTAAACCTTTCACAAAAAAGGGTAATAATCTTTGGTTCTGGCCTGGGGGCTGCCGGCCAAGGACCCCCGCTACAGTGTATTTATTTATTAAATGACCAAAATTATATTTTCTATTACGTAATGTGTAGTGGCGCAGAAAAACCCTAATGCGGGGAAAAACCCTATCACGTTTTTCCGTTGTTCTATTAGCAGTGAGTATAAACGCAATTTCATCGTGTTCTACAACACTTAGGCTGCAGTATGGACTAAAAAAACCGTTTCTACGACACCCATGTGAATCACAATAATTCTTCAAAAATCAACACTTTTTGGCAGACTGCACACAATTCTGCCCAAATATGCATTTTTTCAGTATTTAAAATCATTAAAATTGTCATTTTTGCGCTTAATACATCTGAAAAGAGGACAAACACCGCCCGCGTGTAGAATCGATGCATTCAAGTGGTACGCAGCAGCTAAAGCCTAAATACTTCCAAAAAATGCCAAATTTTGGTGAAGACATATCAGCCACAGGTTTCGCAGGGGTGTCGGGGTATGGGCCAAAACGACAAAAAACGACGATTTGCGGCCGAATAAACGGTTTTAATGAAGTCTATGCATGTTCTTAGGCCAGATGAATCCACTTTTGTAGCAACAATGGGTGAGTTTAGCAAAAAATTGTCGCCAAGCAAAATAGGGTTTTTTCCCGCAATAGGGTTTTTTCCCGCACCAACGGTTGACCACTCACACACAGGTAAACCACAACGTTTTTCACTGTTTTTGAGCTTTAGAAGTATAGAGGAAAGGTAACTCTCTTGAAAAATGCAAACGGCGTTGGCCAAAAATGTTTTTGTGAAAAATTATAACAAGTCAAAAATTTGGAAAATTTTGTCACTTTGTAATTTTTTAACAGGCAAATTTTTGATATTTCATAAAAAATGCTACAGGCTTCAGAACTGTACAAAAATTGGTGTGGTAAGTCAGTTTGGGATGCGCTTTCCACCTACATACTCAAAAAGGGCCTATGTTTAAAGGCTCGGCCAGGAAGCACTAGGGTTTTTTCCCCGCAAAGCGCGTAGGGTTTTTTCCACGCACCACTATAAACCATACTTCGCCAAAAAGTGTAAAAATTGTTGCATTCTGGGCCTGACGCCCCCCAGACCCCGCAATAGTGAGTTTAAAAAGTGGACAAGGTGCCCCCTTTTTCAAAATCCTGACTATGCCAACTTCATTAAGGGTTTTTGCCCTCCGAAAGCTCACACTGTACGTATAATTCAATGCATAATATGTAGAAGTTTCTCAACGTTTGCATATAATGGTGCGTGAATTAAAGAATATCAGTGTTTCGATCATGTTTGGAGTGAAGACCAAAACACATGTTAGACAAAAGAAATTATCAGCAACTAGAAATTGCTTATGCGCTTCACGCACTACAATCGTAAATTTTTGAAACAAAGACCCACGCACGAAAGAAAGCTGGTGTAGGCTAAGTCCTTTGACCTTGCCCATGTATGGGGGGGCCCCAGAGCCAAAGGGGGGGGGGCGGGGCCCGTGGGCCCCCCCCCCCTGGATCCGCCACTGGTTCTATTACAAAAAATGCTCCCCTAGATGGGCTCTACTCCAAAAAATGGCCCACTATTCCCCCACAACTGCATTTGATTCTTTTATTATATATATATTTGTCCAGATATTTTCCAGTGAATATTTTATATTGATATGCCTGGATTCACTGAGAACAGTGCCGATTTATCTGTCACAAAAGAAGCATCCAGTAAGTTGTTAATATGACATTTACCGTACGTAACTATACATGTACACGGTGTCTCGGTCTGGGGGCGGGCTTGTCCCAGAATTTTCGAAATTTTAGGGGGGTCTTGTCCCGAGTTTTCAGGGGCATGAGCGGACAAAAACGCGAAAATTTCGATTTTTTGCCAAAAAAGGAAATTTTCGGCAAAATTTGGCTATTTTCGAAACTTTTTTCGGTTTTTGCTCATTTTTGAATCATTTTACGGCGATCTGGGGCAATTTTTAGTGTTCGGGCACTTTTCTTTCAGCATCAAGGAGGGGGGCTTGTCCCGGAATCTCAAATCTGGGGGGGGGCTTGCCCCCCCATGTAAATCTGTGTACGTAACCATACATGTACACGGGGTCTCGGTTTGGGGGGGCTTGTCCCGAAATTTTCGACATTTTAGGGGGGCTTGTCCCGATATTTTGTCCCAAAAACGCGAAAATTTCCAATTTTTGCCTAAAAATGGGAAATTTTTGCGAAATTCCGATTTTTAGCGATTTTTTCGTTTTTTCGGTCATTTTTGAAGCATTTTACGGCGATCTGAAGCGATTTTGGGGTTTCAGAGAGGGGGGCTTGCCAACTTGCAAAGAGGGGGGGCGCCGGAATTCAAATCTGGGGGGGGCTTGCCCCCCCCAGACCCCCCCCCCCCATGTAAATCTGTGTACGTAACGCTTGTGAACATGCTTATGAACGAATGAATAAAATTATTTACTTCAGATCAGTAGCGTAGCCAGGAACAAGTTGAGGGAGGGGCCAACGTGTTGCCGGGGGGGTGCTACGCGACCCACAGTTTTTATTATCCGAGGGGGGGGGGGCAAGTCGCTGAGGGAGGGGGGGGGGGCTAGCTACGTCACTGCTTTAGATATAATACTGCAAACATACAAAAAATACAAACAAACAAAAGGAACATATGTATATACTATATTAACACCAGCAAAAGTAAACACTGTTGAACAATCGGTTTCTCAACGTGCAATACAATCTAGCGGTTTAGGCCGGGAAAATTTATTTTTATCATTTTTAATTTCTCATTTCTGTCGTAGAATTGTGATCTCCGAGCATATCCTAAAGTTAAAAATCTGCAAATTTGGTTTAAGGGGGTAGTGTCGCGAAAGCAGTTTTGCTCATAGGTTGCAAAAAGATATCTTTTTGCTTTGAACTTGTACGTTCACTGAGAAACTAGTCAAATGCTATACTGTGTTAAATAAGTACTGCCAGATAGTAGACTACCAATATCTACCAATATCTTGGACCAATCACCGATAGTAAGCCAGACATCACACAATAAGGACATGAAAATTCAAAAAATTCAGCCAGATTGGCCAGCTTCTGAAGCACACATAACGTGTCGACGCACAGTTTTTTGCCACAAATAAGAAAAAAGAAAAATGAAGGTTCGTTTTCCTTTTGATTTTAAAATAAGCGTCTAAATTTTTCACAATTTATCAGTTTTGCTGTGAGTACTTCACTGTTTACGCACAGTTTCACAGTTCAAATAGGTATTACTCCGCAACCACTCAAGCAATTTGCACTAAATTTTGTGTGCATAAACTACAACATATGTCCTTTTATTCTATGTAAACAAACTAAACAAATAAGTTGATAATTGTGACGAAAAAATCGAATGTGAATAGGTTTTTAAAACGTCATTTTTCCGACTTTGCGACCTCACTGCAAACAGTATATATACTGCATCAATTTTGATGAAACTTGGCGAAAATACTTGCCTCAACATATATTTTTAAAATATATAAAAAACGATGTCTTATCTTTTTCTAGCAATGTTTTACAGTTACGCAAAATCGACTGCTTTCGCGACACTACCCCCTTAAGTGAAAACAATCGACGTAGGTCATGAATAGTTAAATGTGATTTCATGAGGTATGTAACATTCAAGTATTTTTACTGAAAGTCATCGTACATAGGGCAGACTAATAGAAAGTGCAACTCGTTTTCTGTTTGATTAAGGACGCAATTCATACATTACGGCTATACCTATATTATCTTATATGCAACGAAGTTGAGTTCTTTTCAGAATTGGCAGAACTCCATATTTCCGATCTTGGTGACGACGATACAGGAGATGGAAGTGACCATAAACCTTTCAAAACCCTTTTAGCGGTGAGTAAAATGTCAATTTATGGTGAAAACTGGCAAGTGGAAATATGGTGTCGTGTGGAAATTCATTTTTTTCCAATTTTTCAATTTCACGCAGTTATTTTTATATTATATAACTTGTAAAAGTCCGAGAAGTACAATTTATATTGCACATTTATTTTGCTGTTTAGTGTACATTGTGCTGATCTGATTAATAAACAAACATTTTTTACAATTATATAACTAATGTGTACTCAAATTTATAAATACGTAGCATTAGCGTATTTATTCGACATAAATGTAAGTAGCGTGCATTTACAACAGGCAATGCTTCATGTGGGTTCGGAGCCTTTTCCAACGTTTTTGTGCGACAGCAAGGCCGGTGACGTGAGATGGGAGCCAGTATCTCAAGCTCAGATTAAAAAAGTGAAGAAAATATGGGCTAAGGAGCAACGAAAAGCCGAAGATCGAAAACGAAAAGAGGTACATAGATATGGTGTCTATATGAATGATATGTAAACATTGGCATCATAAATTTATGTATGTATATATATATATATATATATATATATATATATATATATATATATATATATATATATATATATATATATATATATATATATAATCATTTTTGTATTATTTTTGTGTTTTTTGTGTTTTTTTGTATTATTTATATACATATTACGTATTCATTACCAAAGTTCGGTAGCTTGACTGTCTGTGAACTCTGCGCGGTTTTGATCCTCGGTCAAGAAACATATCAGACAGTCCTCAAATCAACACCATAGCGCGTTGTGGCTTATCGGTTTGTTTACCGACGTGTTCGTTATTATATTTTTTATGATATATATACATTTTACAGTATTTATTTATTAATTAATCTATTACAGTGTTAATTTATTTTCTATGCAGTGTGTATATATTTTATGCATTTAATTTTACTTACAGGAGGAAGATGCAAAACAGCGTGCGAAAAATCTTGAAGAAGCAGAAAATGTAGTTATCGAAGAAGATAAAGGCTTGCCAGCTGCTAAAAAGGTATCTAAAGAGTTAGTGTAGTGGTGATGAAATTTGTGGGAAATGTTGTTTTACATAAAAGAACCAGAATATGTGTAGATATTGTGTTTGGATTAAAATTATGATTAGTTTGAACTTGTAAGATGCAGACTATGCACACGGAGTGTTATCAGTGTCATATTGTGCAAGTTGAACTTGAGGTCTTGAGTTGAAAAAAGTTATGCAATTTTACATTAATTTATAATAATAATACATAACCATATGAGTCGATTGTGTTTGCTTACTTGCTAAAAACATTTTAGTCCAACGTATAAAAAAGCTGATTTGAGAAATGGATGCAAAGTTGCAGAATATTTGTGCAAAATATTTTGGGACTTTCAGATAAAAATTCGTTCGGCCACAAGTCACAGGGGGCAGCGGGTGAAAGTTTATGGATGGGTTCACAGACTTCGACGACAAGGTGTGTTTTTGTGTCAAATAATTTATTGAATGTTTTCGAGCATTCTTGTTCTGTATGTTCGAATTTTTTAAAATATGGCTGTTGCACGTAACGGCAGACTATTATTGTATGGTGGGTCTGTCTTTGTGCTCTGCAGCCCACATCGTGTTCCCCTCTTCCCTCTCTTCCTCTGGACACCGCACTGTGCTGATTGCTGGTGATCCATGACTGTGGCGGTGACACAGATTAAATAGTGACTTTTTCGTCGTGCTGTCAAGTTACAAAACTCAGCACAGCTTTAACTGTCACTGCCGTCAGCTACAGTTTAGCACGGGAGGGGGTGATTCAGGACCCCCAGCCGGATTTTTGATATTGATACATTTTTGTATGCAATTTCACCTGAATCTAAGCCAGAATTTTTAAAAATCGCTATTTTTTACGGTAAAACACGGAGTTTTGGCCAAAAATCTCAAATATCGCTTAGTTTTCCCCTAAGATACGATAATTTTTCGCCTGACTTGAGGGCAGTCAAATTGTGGGTCACCCTTCCAGAATAGACCAGAAGTGTAGTTGGAGCTCTGGCTCTTGTAGTATTCGAGCCTTCTAGATTACAAATTTTTTCATTCATTTATCATTGTGTAGCTGTGTTTTAGGTAAAGCTATGCTCTTCATTGTGCTCCGTGACGGCAGTGGGTATCTACAAGCTGTCCTTACTGGAAAACTGGCTCAAACCAAAGACGCCATCTGCTTGAATACCGAAGCTACTGTCTGTCTGTATGGTGTTATCAATGAAGTTCCAGAAGGAAAAGAAGTTCGTAAAATATTGGTTTTCAGGCACATATTATTTTGCTGTTGAAATCAGTTTCAAAATTGGGAGTGTGCAGATTTCCGCTCCTGTTTCAGTAAATAGTAAATATTGCCGCTGCTCATTTTACTAATTACAAGTAAATTATTACTAGTAGTAATGACATCAGTTATTGGGTTATAAGAAGGTAGTAATATAATCACTGCACGTTAATTATCAGTTATTTGTAATTTTGTAATATACAATTACAGAAACTGCTATGTTAATGTTAATATGATACCTGTTATTCCAATAATACTTGATTGAGAAGGCTTTAAATTAAAAAAAGGCATCGATTAAAAAAATTTTTTTAGGCTCCAGGTGGTCATGAGCTGCTATGTGATTACTGGGAATTGATTGGCGACTCCCCACCGGGCGGAATAGATCATGTTCTCAATGAAGTAACTGAATTCTGTGGCAGTTTTTTGGGGTTGTTTTTGGAAAATTTGACTCTACACTTGGAGATAATAAATACCATTTGAACACAAAAAAATTAATGAACGTTTCAATTCTGAACAAACAACAATTAATTACGTAACATTAGTTTATCGGTCTGGTGATTAGGCCATCTTTCAGGAGAAAAAATTGTGCGGAATCAGTATCAATGGGTGGGATTCATAAAGGGTGCTTAATTTGATTGTCGTCTAACTCAAAAACGTGATTCACTGTGCCATTCATTTCTAGCTAGTATTTTCTAGGTTTAAAACGTAGTGGAGCATCAGAAATTGACTGACTTTAATCGATTCAGATGATATTCTATAATCTGTTTCGTTTCCAGCCAGTCTACATTATTTTCCCACGCTACTAATTTCCTCTGGGCTTGCTGTTTTTAGTCAGTTTTGTCCTCGTCTAGTTAGCGACACTCGTCAGTATCATAATGTTAGTTACAGTCTGCTGTAAATATTGCGATCTTTCGTGTATGACAGATTGAGGGTTGTTTGCTTAGTTTTCAAAAAAATTTTTGCCACCAACAGCGAAAATACATTATAATATACATCTATTTGTGTGCAAATCACGAAACCAGAACTGCAGTGATTTTCTTTATCTAAACAAAATACTGATTGAATGTCATAATAGTTATGCAGTTTTTTAAACGTTTTGGATTTCCGTTTTTTGTTTGTTTTATGAAATTATTTTTCAGGACGCCCATCCCGATGTTTTGTTGGACAACCGGCATTTAGTATTGCGAGGAGAAAATGTGAGTTTGATGTTATGAAGTTATTTTCCTGTATTGTAGACACAGAGCCATTTTAGCGCTAGAGACTAGTCTAGTGGCGTTATCTCAAGTTTGATTTGGTGAATCGGTTTTAATTTATGCTGTTGATAATACATGCTCTCAGGCCTAGTAGAAATAAACTGGACATTGCTCATCGAAAGTCATCGAAACAAAAAACAGGATGCGAAGTTAAATGTACTCAAGTGCATCCACCAACAAGACAGACAGTTGGACGTCACAATATGCATATCGTGACAAAAATTATGTATAGTATGCAGTTTTTATACAAGGCTGACACTAACCGTCAGATTATGCAGTAGTATATAGTTTGTAAGGGATGCTAGACTGCTTTATAATCGAGGCATTTTTCAGACGGACCCGCCCCTAGGTGTAATTTTTTATTAATTATTGCCGAACTTTTTTATTAATTATTGCAATTACCAAAAACAGTGCAATTTTTTATTAAATTTTGCGCACCCTCTCCTCCGGGCTCTCTATTTTAGGGGGGGGGGGGGGGCATTCCCCTCATACATGTATGCCCTGGGCACGTTCTAGTAATGGAAGCAACTGCAGTCGACGAATCATTGCGTAGGTGAACATTTGGCACCTAAGCTTTGTTTGTTGACAGACAAGACGCCTATGTATAAAAAACCATTCTCTTTTTTGTCAGACATCCAAACTGATGATGTTACGCTCCGCTACGATGCAAGCCTTTCGAGAGCACTACTTTGGCCGAGGCTATGTGGAGGTGACCCCGCCGACCCTCGTGCAAACTCAGGTCGAGGGCGGATCTACTCTTTTTAAATTCGACTATTTTGGCGAAGAGGTGAGCGTGCAATGTTTTAGTTCTCTGGTTCTCTGTTACGTTGGGTGGGGTGGGCTCGTACGTAAAAACTGAAATCCGTTATACTATGAGTAGGGATTGTTTGTGTATTGGATATTACATCTATCAGTGCTGAGTGCTGTTGCTACGAAATTGTGTTTCTTATGTTTAATTAAAAGTTTAAAGAATATATTTTGGGTTCATACTTTTATGACTGGTAACTGGTGGAATGGTTTTTATGACTGACTAACTGTTGCAAATGATGATGATGTTTAATTTTTATCATACTTTCTGCTGCTTGATAAAAACCTATTGCAACAAACTGATGCAACAGTATTAAAAAGCAAGACAAAAACCATCCCGCACCATTTTTATATCAATATTGCTGGCTGCTGATAGGAAGATTTTTAGGATTTGCATAGTGCAGTCGTAAGTCTTTTTACCCGGCAAGTTATGATGAACTTATGAAGTTATTCGTACGTATATTAGCTTGAAACGTGATTGTGCAAGGTTTTTTTCAGGCTTATTTGACTCAATCATCGCAGCTTTATCTGGAAACTGTTTGTCCATCGTTGGGGGATGTCTTCTGCATAGCGCAATCCTACAGAGCGGAGAAATCGAGAACAAGACGACATGTAGCTGAGTCAGTGCTGCGTATATTCTTTGATTCGTGAATTAGTGTGATTTTCAGTTTATTTATTTATTTCAGGCTATTTCGAGAACATGTATCATTTTTGTCGAAAATTTCGACTTTTTTGTAGAAAATTGACTGGTTATTACCGTTACTGCGATTTTGTAATCAGTAGCGTTGCAAGCCAGTCTATAGCAATCTTCTTCGGCTTCTATACTTCCTCTGGATCAGTTAAATAATTTATCATTGTCTGAGTCCATGACTAGAAGCTACAAGACATTTGTTTTTGACAAAGGACATCAATTCTTTGCCGGATCAAACGGATTGCGATTTTTTTATTTTTAATCCGAACTAAGGAGACGGCAGCTCACTAAACGAGCTTTTTTATTTGTAAAAAATGTATAAAGTGTTTTTTGGGAATATTTTTTTATAAATTATTAGAATACGTGTGATGTTTATTAGTAGGTTTTTTGTTGTGCTTGATCTAGAGAGCAAGCGCATTGAAATTTATATTGAGTTGGCTGCCTTTCATTTTTTCGGACTAGTTAACACCTCACCCGAGTCCAACGTAAGCTTTAGAAGCCCGGTGATTAATGGCAGCTCGGGTATAATGTAAAATTTTTTATATAGTTACTAGTTCCTTACCGACCAGTTAATTGCAGGTACACATGCTTATCCTTCGGTTTAATTTAAAAGTGGGATACAGTTACAACTTTTACTTCCGCCCTAGTCGTCTTTTAAGCTGTGAAATTTGATAAGTAAACAAAATGACAGCAACCTCAGCAGTTGAATATTATGGTTCATATTACATGAGCTGCCGTTCAGCGAGCCGTGCGCAAAAAACTGCAAATCTTTAATGTTTTCACACAATTTTTACGATGCTTTCAACCCGTAAAGTATTATCTATTGCAATAAGTTGAAGTTTTATGAGTATAATGTTTTTGTACACTCCAGATACACTCCTGTAGAACCGATACGTAGTCAAAAATAATCATTCAGTCACTCAGTCAAATAAGTAAACATACGATGCTTTCTTTTAAACATGTAACATTTTTTTATACAAATAGTTGACTGGTTATTACCGTTACTGGTGATTTTGTAATCAGTGGCGTTGCAAGCCAGTCTATAGCAATCTTAGGCTTCTATACTTCCTCTGGATTGTCATCTCCCACTGTAATACAACTAAAACCCTCTACTGACAACTATAACTTAATTCAACAAAACGTTTAAACCAAAAGGACAAGTTACTGAGATACTTTAATGATCAGTAAAATAAGTTATCTGTTTACTGTGACTTGTAACCAGTTTAACTATTACTAGTGACTTCTACATATTATGACCAAATAATGGTTAAAGTCCGCGAGCACGATATACGCCAGTGACCAAATTTCCTGTAGGTGGGGAGACAGGACGAGAATAAACCCAACGGCCAGCAGATCCTTTCGTGACTTATATAACATCGCTGATGCGCGTGGGTCTCCAACAACCGCCTAGACGGCGCTGCCAGTTGTTCCCATAATCGGCTCCCAGTTGCTGAGAAATACAAAGTAAAATTATGACTTACAATGCGTGAATTAAATCGGCAATCACAAGATAATTAGTGAATTCATAAGCCAAAATGCCGTTCGAAAATAATACGTTTATGTTGTGACTTCAAAAGTAAGAAGATGTGAGAGAACAAGCACACCTACTGCCAGTGCCGTAATAAGCCATTTTACACACTTATATGAACAATATTTGAAACCAAGAACATTTAAATGTATGTGCTGGAAATATATATATATATATATACGTACACGCACCAGGCCTAGAAGTTAAGACTGAAATTCTAAATAGCAAAGTATTCTTAAAATTGATATATTTACACTATCCTCCCCTTAGAAGTTTGACCTCCAGGTCAAATTTTTAGTTTTTTAAATTCGACATTAGATTTATATTAATTTTGTTTTGTGAAGAACTTCAAAGTTTAAACAACGTTGCTTAAGGTGACTTACATTAGCGTAATGAAATTACACAGTAACATAAGTGACATTTATAGTAGCTTGACTTTTCTCTTCCCTCTAATTTCGATTTAATGGACTCCTGTCGCCGCGGCTGTGGTTCCAATGAATTCCAGACGCAGTTGAGGGAGTGTTTTTAGCAGAATTCTCATGAATCTTAACACACCGGTTGCTGCCAAAGTTACCCCGTTGTGTGAGTTGATTCTTAATTCGTCACCATCTAAATCCACCATCGGGATAACTGACACGTGAGGAAAACGCTTGGCCACTTCTGATAGCACACTTCTGGCCTCTGGCACAAGGTGGGCAAACCCATCGTAGCGTGGTGGAGCCTCCGTAATGTAGGTCTTGCACACAAATGATGTCGAGAGCGTTTCAAAGATGTTGTAATACCACGAACCAAGCTCTGCACCACTGCGGTAAACGGGTATGTCGTCGACACCCACAATAAGCAGTACATGAGTGTATTCTAGCGGTCGATCCACTCCGCTCAGGATCCTTACTAGGCTTTTGTTGGCATTTGTTCCAGCGAGCTGTATCGGGGGATCCTGGTTATATTCATTCGCGTGTTGAAAAAACGAATTCTGCTGGTCATGGCCGTGTCGGTTATGATTAGCAATCGGGCTTCTGGCTCCATAACAACTGGGAACAATTGGTGGATTACTTGCGGTGGGAAGTGTACGTTGGGTTCGTTGGCAGCGAACTCCAACAGCATCGCGTCACAGAGCTCAATTTCGTCGTTCAGTAATTTTCTCCAATACGACGCCTCGTGGGTGATGCGGCTTATTTCGGCAGGACATATCTGACTGATTTCTCGTTTGAATTGTGGGGACTGTCGTAGCCGGTGTTTCAGCACATACAGCAGAATAGGCTTGCCGTGACTTTTGAAGAAATCGCTGGTGACTTGTAATCTAGTTTTTTCTACTAGATATCGCCGAACCGCTTCATCCAAATTGGCTGCGGTGATTACCATTAGCATCCAAGCGGCCTGTTTGGCGGCCACAGCTATGTTTTTTCCCAGGTACAACATCACAAGATATAGCACCGCAAACGTCGGGAAGGGGAACCTGATTCCACAAGGGTCCACCGTTTCACGACGAAAAAAGGATAGCCCCGATTCATCATTGATGGCCAATTCTTGGGGTTCGCCCCGCAAATCCAAATCGAGCTGCATCTCCTGTGACATTCGCTCATCCTCATTGTTCTTACTTGCTGATGGTGCAGGAATTGAACCAGCGTTGGACGTTTCGTCGATGATTAGGACAGGATCATTGCTAGGCTCAGGAGACTCTGGTTGGCCCAACCTTGCGGAGACAAAGCTGCTCTCGGACTCCTTGTCGTCTTCTTCCGACAGCGTTGCATCGATGATGTCTTCGAGACACTCGCCGTCGGTCGCTTGATTGACAAGTTGCTCATGGTTGTCTGGTGCTGGTGACAAGTTGGAGACGACCTGCTTGACCTCTTCCAGTTTTTTCAGGAGGTACGCGTGTTGATGTAACAGCTGTGACTTCTGTTCTTCTTCTTTCACCGTTAGTGCGTGCAGCATGCCGAAGATTTCGTGAGCTTTATTGACACATTCCAGCAAAGGTTTCTCAATGTCACTCTTGTTTTCAGACATTCTAAAATATTACAGAAGCATGAGTTTGTAACTGAAGTTACGTCCTGTGACTAATGATAGTGGTTAGTTTAATAGATTTTATGCTTAATCATAATTTTTATGACTAATTTTGACTTTTGATGACTGCTAGGTGGATTATCCGTAACACTACGACTTCAGTGACTGTCTAGTTTATACATGTATTAAGCAACACGATTAGACATGGCACAATGAACATATCTAGTGACTCTTTAGTAATTTCGCTTTATATTAGCTTCACTTTGAAACTTCTAGTGACTGCTACGAGTTGACTTCTGAAAATACAACGCTAGGCCTAGGATTATCTAGCTTTTGTTCAATCTGACTCTTGTTCTTCTTCTAGTCCCCAGCCCATAGCTTTGGGCCGGTGACCACATTCCCTGTTTGACTTAGACAGGTTTGAAGGTTTAAATAGTTTCAGTCTCTTTAGTGTTACCCATTGCGGTTTAAACCGTGGTACCTTGTATTCGCTTGTGGGTTCTACATACGCATTTAGGTCTCCTATTTTCGTGATTTTTACCGGACCCATCCAGCTGTGTTTAAATTTATTGATCACACCTGCTCGATGGGCTGGTTGATGAATCATAACTAGATCATTTACGGATAAATTACCATAAAGTGACTTATCGTGACTTCGTTTTTGCTGTACCTGAGCACGCTCAATGGCTTGCCGTGCCCGTTCATATGCGTTTTTCAGTGTTATGGTCAGCCATAATGCGTACTCTAACTCATCTATGTACTTGGTATCTGGGCTTACTAGCTCGACTTTTCTTGGCAACTGTGCTTCCCTTCCATATAACAAGAAGAATGGTGTGAATTTTGAGGAAGCTTGGATTGAAGTACGGTATGCTAGTAAGGCCAGAGGCAAGCATTGATCCCATTCTCTTTGCTGTGTGTCAGTGTACATAGAAATAATTGTGGCTAGTGTTGCGTTAAAACGTTCCACTAACCCATTTGTTTGAGGATGATAGGCTGTGGTGAATACTTTTTCAGTTGTTAAAATGTGACATACCTCTTTTAACAGTGAACTCATAAAATTAGACCCTCGATCACTGAGTAATCTTCTCGGCGCGCCATGACGACTCACCACTCCATCTACAAAAACGCGCGCCACTGTTTCCGCTTTTTGGTCAGGTAAGGGAAACGCTTCTGGCCATTTGGTGAGATAATCCATAAACACAATGATGTATCGGTTGCCAGAGTAGGTCTGCGGTAGTGGACCCATCAGGTCTACAGCTACCAGGTCGAAGGGGTTGCTTACCGCTATTGGCTTAAGCTGTGGCTGTTGGTACTGGTGGGGTCGTTTTCTTGTGGCGCAAGGTATACAGGTGGAACAATATTCTTTTACGTCCGCAGCCATGGTTGGCCAAAAGAAGTGACGTTTTATTTTATTAAGTGTCTTCTCAGGGCCTAAATGGCCACCTGCAGGCTCATCGTGAAAAATTTTAATAATATCTATTCGTAATTGTTTTGGAACGACTACCTGACGAATATTTTTTTCATAGGCAATTGACTTTTAGTGACTTTGTACAAAATATCGTGAATTACTTCAAACTGAGGTGAAAACTTACGTATTTTTGCGGCTAGCTTGGGATCAGTGGGTTCTTTCTTACCTTTTATGAATTCTATCAGCGCATTTAGGTCTGGGTCTTCTCGTTGTTTTTCTAAGACTTCTGTGAGAGCAGGACGTTTTACTTCAATGCCTGCCAAATCGGGAAGTCGAGATAAAGCATCTGCGTTTCCATGTCGTTTACCTGGACGGTGCTCAATTGTCAGTGTATTTGCGTATTCTTGAAGTATAAGAGCCCATCTGGCCAATCGCCCGGATGGCTCTTTAGTTTGTAGCAGCCATTTTAATGCAGAATGATCTGTGACTACGGTTATTGTGGATCCATAAAGGTACATTCGAAACTTTTTCATGGCCCAAACTACAGCTAAGGCTTCTTTTTCAGTAATAGAGTAGTTCTTTTCAGGTTTCGTTAGACTTCTGCTGATGTATGCGACCGGTTTTTCAATATTGTTGTGAACTTGGTGGAGGGCTGCTCCGAGTCCTTCGTCACTTGCGTCCGTATACAATATGTAAGGTAGCTTGGCGTCTGGAAACGCTAACGTTGGAGCTGTAGTCAGGTTTAGGATTATTCTGTTAAACGCCGCTTCACAGTTTTCAGACCAGTCGAATTGTGAATTTTTTCGCAATAACTGGTTTATCGGCGCTACTATTCTGGAAAATTGTGGGACAAATCGTCGGTAATATGAAGCAAAACCTAAAAATCTTCTGACTTCTTTCACGGGTGTCGGTCTTGGCCAGTCTACAACAGTTTTCACTTTTTCAGGGTCAGGGCGAATACCGGCTGCCGAAACAAGATGACCTAAGTAGGGTACTTCTTGTCGTGCAAACTGGCACTTTCTCAATTTCAGTTTCAATCCATCGCGCCTCAAGCGTTGGAATACTTGAGTGAGGTGTTTTAGATGTGACTTGAAATCGGAACTGTAAATTAGAATGTCGTCTAAATAAACAGTACAGATATTCCACTGTAACCCCGCTAACGTGAATTCCATATGACGTCGAAACGTGGCAGGTGCATTACAGAGTCCAAATGGCATACGTTTGAACTCATTCAGCCCTTCAAAACTAGTAAACGCGGTTTTTTGTCGATCATCTGGGTGAATTTCAAGTTGGTGATAGCCAGATGCTAAGTCCAGACTGCTAAAATAACGTGCTCCGCCCAAGGAACCTAGGATTTCATCTGTTCTAGGTAATGGCCATACGTCTTTCTTTGTGATAGAATTTAGTCGGCGGTAGTCAACACATATTCGATTAGTCCCGTCTTTCTTTTTGACTACCACTATTGGACTTGCCCATGGGG
>JASANF010013162.1:0-15823 GCA_030248245.1 Trissonchulus sp. WLG1_4 | reverse complement strand
CTTATTAAACAGTCTACGTTTTGCAACTGAAAATGAAAACGCAACTTGTTACATACATCATGTAAAGCCAACAAGACACATTAGCACTGTTTTGTAATAATATTAACGTAGCAATAACACACGACTCGGGACATCTAAATAATAGTAATAATCATGGTTAGATACATGATCAAATGTGACCATTTGTGTACCTTCGGTCGACTTCCTGTGCACAAGCACAACTTCTGATAACGCACCAATCGACCGTCTTCCAGTAATACAGCCTAAAATAAACTGGGGTATTACGAGAACGAAAGCTATTAATCGCATGCGATATCAAATAATGTATATATTCGTCTCACACCGCACCTAAAGCAGAAAGTTTAGGACTTGCAATTTTAAGGAATGAAGTTTTAACTGTTTATTCTCACAAAAATAAGTACACGCTTATAAACAGGTAAAGGAATAATCCTTAGAGGGAAATACTCTTGATTAGTCAAAGCTCAAAATCACTAACAAACCTACTAAAACAGGTAATACTTCTTATCACCAAGCTGAACGGAATTAGCACGTACGTTTAATATTACCATACGTAGTTGAATCCCTGATATAGTTGCACTAAAAGTCTGACCTTGCAAACTTATGCCTGGTTCATACTTGTCCGTGTCCGTAAGATACCTTAACAAAACTAATAGAGATACATTACGATCATATTTTGGACATCAGAGACATCTGCTGGTCTACCTTACACACCAAAAACTGTTTGTTGACTGCTACGGGAAGTATTCTGCAACAGCTGAGCAAACTTTTTGCTTATGAACAAATACCGCACTGGGCTT
This sequence comes from Trissonchulus sp. WLG1_4, assembly GCA_030248245.1. Classification (NCBI taxonomy): domain Eukaryota; kingdom Metazoa; phylum Nematoda; class Enoplea; order Enoplida; family Ironidae; genus Trissonchulus; species Trissonchulus sp. WLG1_4. Next base: position 15,005 of record JASANF010013162.1, on the reverse strand, counting down.
TAGGAATAAAATTTTATAGCATGCTTTTCAACTGGTTTAGTCCCACTCGGCCACTCGAATTACTTTCATCTAGTACGGTATGGTCAACTTAACAACAAGACGAAAAGCGAATTCGGACAACAAGCAACAAACGAACGTTTCATAATACAAAATACTTTATTATATTATTAGACTTTAAAAGTTCTAGCCAAACAAACATGGAAGCACTGACATAACAACCGTGGTATAAACATAGTATGCATATGTACAATACTATAACATATAGTGTTTTTGTAAGCATTGCAAGCATATTTTTATTTTTATACGGTCAAATTTCACGCTGACATTTTATGAGCTTACGCTAAACCCGTATCGACTTTTCAGAATTGAGAAACAGAACATATATACTTCACAAAAACGTCATGGCACATAGATAAATAGCTTTGTTCCTTGAAAGCCTATCACGGCACTAAGAAGTAATATTTAATTCCTGTGTCCCTTATAATCAAAGCGCTAAAATAACGTCAGCTTAATAGCACCCAACTGTTTAAGGCTAATTTGCATAACCATTAGCTCCCTGAACTCGATTCACTTCAGCCCTGATACTGGCAACCAGAATTATTACCTGGGCGTTTATTGACCTTTCAAACTATCATACCCAATTGGATCCTCCCAATTATTTGCCAATTATTATGATAAGAGCGCCCCATCAATAAAATTTGGCAAAAATGACATTTCCTCACTTACCAGTTTTCAGCTGTCAATCGTCTGTTACCTCCCAATAAATATAACGTTATATAACAAACAAAACATCCAACAAACAATCTGAAAAGTTAAATAACAATACAGTAACAAACAATCATAATAATATTTCCAAGCTATGACACAACAAAGGCTCTTTGAGCACAATATCTGATAGCATTTGGTGCACAGGCTACAGTAATAGCAGATCAGGCACCAGAGGAGCGTCAAGACGCCTAGGAGGGCCAGCACACAGTGTGCCAGAGTCGCAAGCGACAGTCCCCACCAGCCCCCCGCGCCACCACCTCCCACAGGCCGCCTAACTGGGCGCCCAGGAGGGGCGAGGTGCCGAACTCCATCGTCAGCATCGGGTGCAGGGGGTGGCAATGGCTGGAGGCGTCAAAGCCAGGCACCCTCTGACGCCAAACGTCTGGCAGCCGATTGGCCAGAATGCCCGTGAACAAAATGTCCTCGAGGGGGAAGTGGAAGGAAAAGTGGTCGGCGGCGCGCAGGAGGGGCCCGGACCAGGTCTGTGGACAGCACGTAGCCAGTGCCACTGCAGTAGGCCGGGAACAGGTGTGGCGAGTAGTCACGGGCAGAGATGTACCTGAAACATTAGCCCAACAGGTTTCGCTCTCGTTCACAACAAAGACATAGGAATTATCATTTGATCATGGTCAGAACAACAGGAAATGGGCATCCCGCCTCCGTGAGGGCACATTGCACACACCACGCAGGTCTTCGTCTATGGCGACTTTAAATAGGCATCATGTCTTTCCCCGCATAGACCCAAACGTGAATGGCCAGAGATTTCATGGGCGGACGGGTGGAGGGCTGAGCGCCTTCCAACCTGATTTAGTTGTTCAACAGCTTTAGCGAGTAACTAACTGCGCTTTCTGAGCCGGGTTCAAGTCGCTAAAGTGAGCCGCTGCATAGGCAATGTCAGCCGGGGGGGGGGGGGGGGGTAGCCCAGACATGTGCAGTTGAGGAAGTTTGGAGACAAAATGTGAATAAGCTCTGTCTCAATCACAAATCTCCCTACAGAACTTTAAGCTTGCGTGTAAATAGTTGTGGAGATTAAAAATTTCCCAGGACCTGTCACAAAGTCGACATGAAATACCAAAAAAGAATGTAAAACGTAAACATCAAAAAAAGAACAGCTTCTTATCATTTTCCATGTATATGCTTGTACGTTCCACTGTTGTGACTAATAAATGATGCCTGATAGACGGATACATAGACACCACATTTTTAGCATACACTACTAAGTATGTCATATTAAAAAAACAAAAAAACTGCCTCTAAACCATTCATACTGAAAAAAACACAAAAAAAAAATCGCACCATTTGGTGTTCCAGCACCGAAAGGGCCAGTCGAAACGTCGACAAATACCCATGAAAGTTCGTCGATTGGAGGCCGGTGGGCGGTCGTCCAGAAAGTCCATGAAATTCCACGGATGAACCATCACATCGATGTCCGTCTTGAGCAAATAGTCACTGGCCGTACAGTGGGTCCCCGCCCAGGTGAGCAGAGCATAGGTCTTCAGGGTCAGGTTCTGGTAGGAGTCTACGAAGTTGCCTGCCAGAATATCGCCGTGCTCGGCCGATTCTTTATCGAGCACTCGACGAGACTCCGCTGCCTGTGGGCCCTGAAAGAAAAATTAACAATGGGTGCATTGGTTTTTACCGTGCTTTTAATAAGCTCACAATGGGATGGGATCATACATGTAACAGGGTCAAAATTTGGGGGCCTCTCCGGCCCAATTTTGGGGACCCTCCCCCTGATCGACCAAAAATACCCTAAACGTTGCAAAATTTTGTACAATTTTCCCAAATAAGTGCCATATTTACTAAAATTTTCTAGACCTTCCCCCTCGGCCGCTCGATTTCGGGGGGGAGGGGTCCCCTATCCCCCCACTCACACATGTTTGCACGAGACTATATGAAACATATATGTATAAAATTGTTCACTACTATGTTGGATGAAGGATCAACCAAACATAGGCAATTCTGTTTCATTTTCAATACAAAGATGAATCCCCAATATTAAACTGCCTCATTCATGAGACAATAAATTAACCCCTTTCCACTTTTTCACTTGTTATGGAAACTCGCTTGCTCTTCACCCCTGTCCGTACAACACCCCCCTTGACAAGTTGGTCATCCAGAAAATCAGCTTACTCCTCACCCCTTGCCCCCCGACGCCGTTATGTGCCTCGCAAATCTCATTCTCTCAATAAGTACGGTAAAATAACACTACACTAAATACTATATTCAATAAGCATCAAAATAATCAATCACACCAACCTGCAGTCCAAAGACAAATATGACGGTGACATTAAATTGTTTGCGCAAAACGCCGGCCCACGTCCGACGCACCAGTTGTCTTTCGTGACGCTGATGCCAGACGCTGGTCACGAAGACAACGAGGGGGGTCGAGTGGCACTGGGAGGGGGCTAGGGGGAACCGGAGGGGGTAGGGGAAGAGGCGATGTCTAGGGGGTACGGGGCCAGAGAGGGGGGGACCGCCACGGGCCAAATCGTCCAGTTCACAGCGCATATTGAAATAGGCCCAGGGCCAGGCCCCCCACAGCAAGAGCAGGGCCACACAGGCCACACTTAGCACCACACACCAAGAGTACACACTAGGCCACAGCATACAGTCACGGGGCTCAGTGAGTGAGACGGGCAAGAGCACTAGGACGGGCTCAGGCTCAGGAGGGCCAAGAGTAGGGGGACTTGGCGTAGGGCACCAGGAGCATTGCACGGAGGAGTCTAGTGTTGACTCACAGCAGCCTGAGGGCATACGGTCACAGCAGACGACGGGAGCAAGGGAAGGGGACGGACACGGACGGGGTCAGGGGTTAAGCTAGCTCATTGGCCAATCAGATTGGAAGGCTGGTCTGAAACAGAACAGCACGGCCAATCAGGACACAGATCGTGTGGAGATCACTCAGCCACATAACAGGGAGCAAAGTCAAACTCGGAAATTAAAAAAAACAGTTACGGCCTGCCTACAGAACGTGAGCAGTTTACAAAACATAATATGGTCAATAAGTTAACACATGAAGCATGTTCAACCCAGTTGTTTCTCTAACAATTGATCAAAGTAAAAAATACCTTGAAAAACAAATCGGTACAATCACAGTCCGATTATATGGTTGCTCAAAAAACTAGGTATATCAGCGCTACGCCATAATGACAGCCATATATTGCCCCACTAGCCCAATATATCTTGCCTAATGTAAATTGGCTAAAGTTCCCAGCCATTTGTATACGCCTGGTGACACTTGCTTGACTACCATTGCTGTCTCAGTCTCCCCCCTTCCTCCCACAACAAACGAACCAAGCACACATGCACGGTGGGGGGTTAAGAAAACGAAAATTTTTAATTACCTGGGTTTTTTTGTACATAACCCTGTGCAAATGCACACTTTTTTAAAATTTTGCACACAAAATTTAAAATTTTGCACAATTATGCACAGTGCTCGACAGGCCTGTGATAAGGTGCAAATTGTTTTATTACGAAATTTAGACACGCATTAAACAATTTTGGACGGGTCTAATAATTTTGGTCAAAAGTTTAGACTTGAAGATTAGATAAAACGAGCTAGAGTAAGACAGCCCGCTGATAAATTGTGTGTTAATCCGTTCCTGAACTATCACTGACCTAAAAATTCTGAATCCCCATTCAGACCTGGTGAAAAAAACATGCAACAAACAGTTTCTACACACAACACATAGGTATAAAAAAGTATTCCAATTAATAAAAAACAATATTGCTTTAGTTTAAACTGTCACATCAGTTTCAATTCAACGGACACCATTTCAATGCAACGGGGAACATTCAACATTAGCTGATCTATTATTAAGCCTTTTTTCAAAGCAATTACTATCCAAATATATATACACAATGACTGAACAATGCTAACATATGCACAATATGCAGGCTTACAACAAGACAACACACCAACACACAGCCATGAGGCCTTATCTGTGTACAGTAACGTGAAATGTGGCTTGGCTGAATGAATTCCGAAGGTTGACTGTCAGTTGTCACTGATCTGCTACAGACGTCAGTCACTTTCCTGAATGTCAGTCACGTGTCACAATGTCATACACGTATATTATATAAGTTGTATATATAAATATATCACGGGGTCATAATTTTTTCTGGTGGGGGGCGGGCCGCCTCAACTAAAAATCAACTAAAAAATCTGAATTTTGCAAAAATTTTCAAAAAATTATAGCAGGCGGGAAAATAAACCCACCCCATTTTTTGGCGGAAAAAAACCCACCCCCGTTTCGGAACTTGGGTACGTAGTACAGGTCTGAAAATTTGCCAGCGTATAGTACAGTCCCTGTAGGCAAACGTATATAAGCGGTATCCAAAAGGGGTCTCGCTGGCATTTTTTATGAGTCAAAAACTGGACCACCCCCATTTTTGACCCGACATGGCTCCAAGGGAGGTGAATTTTGGAGTCTCATTTCTCAGCACTAAGAGATGCGAGCTCCAATGTAAAAACATTTTTACAGAGGACTACTCTTCCTCTATTCATGACCGCAGTGGCAGGTCCCTCCTTCTTTCGTAAGAGGGGGGGCATGACCGAAATTAGACGGGGTAAAAAAACCCATGTGGGGGAAAAACCCACTTTTTGAAAATGTTCATTTTGAGGTAGAGCTGAGCTTTACGGCCCTGAGGCCCGGCGCTGCCCGAGCCGGCCCGGCCCGGGCCGACCGGCAGAAGTTTGAATCAGGGCCGGGCCGGGCCGTGGAGATTTTGCATCAGGGCCAAGCCGGGCCGGGCCGCTATGCTATCAGGGCCACAGGGCCGGCCCGGCCCTGATTTTGGCCCGGCCCGGCCCTGATTTTGGCCCGGCCCGGCCCTGATTTCAACTCTGTCCTGACTGTTGTGAGAAGCAAACACGTACGTATGTATATATGTACGCTAACGCACTGCCTGTCGTGTGGTGGGTTCCTTCCTAGTGTGTGTCGCTATCGCATCTTTTCCAATGTTACTCTGTGTGTTATTATTATGGTCATTATTTGTATATAAGTTATATATACTACTTGTCTTTTTCATAGAATTTTGTAGCTTTTACGGTTTGATAGTTCTATTAGGTTTAGTAAAAAATTTAATACAAGGTTTAGTGTTAAAGTTAACACAAGGGTCGCTCACTCGCTCCCCCCTTTGGTTTTTTTGGTCCGGCCGGAAAAATTTTCTGATACGTCTCCAATTGACCAAAAATAAAAAATTTCCCCCTATTTTTGTGGGGGCTGCCGCACACAGACCCTTCCGACTCTGTGGCTTACTATTCTTTGATATTATTTTTCGTCAAAGCCTATGTATACATGCATACACGAGTACATTATGCTACATGTCTGATGTGACGTTACCATCTTTTGTTTTAATTGGTCTGTCGGAAAAAAATTCTGATACGTCTCCAGTTGACCAAATTCCAGTGTTTTTTTCGTCAAAAATTTTGCGTCGTCTGACGCACATGCCCAAATTTTTTTGCGTCATTTTGAAAAAAAGTGCGCAGAGCGGTTATAATGCTATCTAAGCGCATGTTTTAGGTGAAAATCACTTTATTATGGCACTGGCCGTCCTCAATTACGATTTTGGGGTTTAAAATTTTTTTCTGAAAAAACTTTCATTTCTACCATTAAGCAGTGGCGTATTTCGAAAGAAATTTTCGGGGGGGATGGCTTTTTGATTTTTTGTAATGGATTAAAATTCACTATTTTCAATATTAACAGAAAAATGTGAATTGAAAATGGAAGACCACGTTGCCAGAAGTTGCAGCGGTCTGGGGGCGGCAGCCCGCAGGAAAAGAATTGGGAAAATTTGTTGATTTTCAGGCCAAATTTGAACAATTGGAAACGTATCGGAAAATTTTTCCGACTAGACAATAAAAGCAAAGGGAGAACCCTTGTGTAAAAATTCAATTGGAAAAAATTTCGGGAGGGGGGGCAATTCCGCCCATCTACCCTTCCCTGGGTACGCCATTGCCTTGCCCATTTAAAAGTGTGCGAAAGCTGAGCTTAACTTATAAATTCTGGTTTCTGAGAGTCGGGGATTTGGACTTTAAATAACTATGGACCTGGCGTTGGTGTCTCAGCATATAGAAATTTTTGTTTTATTCGATACGCTTCACAGTGCTGTATCCAATAGGGACTTAAATATCACGTCAATGTCGGTATCTTGTTGAGAAGCTAAGCTGAGTTTTCAATTTTAGCAGGCTGAAAAAGACTACAAGAATGCAATTTTGCTTGAAAAAGTACAAAACGGGAACTGCAGTAGTTGCAGGGGTCTGGGGGCGGCAGCCCCCAGAGGCCAAGTATCTGGTGTTTTGAGACTCAGTTCCCCTGGAGACGGCATCATTATGCCAAATTAGGTTGGCAGGAACTGAACTATTAACACTGTAAACACGCAGCTAATTTCAGCAGATATACGAGATAATAGAATTCTCCTACTCCAAACTTTGATACTGGCGCGGCAATCATCTAAATATATACCTATTGGCATTAATTGATGCTTTTAAGAAACTTGCTGTTGCTGGGTGTGGCATGCTTCGACACGATTTTTTCTAATCATAATCTTATCATAATAGATTGTAAACTGTCATTGAAACGAGTTGTAGCTGTTTAGATCAAGCTTGAAACGTTAGACACATCAGAAAATTTTACAAATTTGATGGTTTTGACGCAATTTTGGAAAATTTTTCAAATTTTTCGCGGTGAAAATGCTATTTTCGGCACTTTTTTGCCAAATCAGCTATCACATCTTTCAGCTTCAGCCGAAAAAAAGTGCGTCGCGGGACGCACATGGCCAAAAAAAGTGTGAAATTTCAGAAAAAAAGTGCGGCGTTTCGCACTTTTTGACGCAAAAAAAACACTGCCAAATTCAGTCTAAAAATTGGAAAAATCGCAAACTTTTTCTGGGGGCTACCGCCCCCAGACCCCTGCAACTTTGTGGTTTTATGATTTTGCGTTTGTAAAGCATCTTATAAGAGTTGAATTGCTAAAAAGTGCATTTTAACCCATAACAAAAAAATCGAAGTCATTCCCCCTTGAAACTTTTTTCAGGGTATGCCACTGGTGATATATACTGTTTTTCCTGCCGCCGCCTACCTGCCGCCGCTAGCGGCGGCAGGTCTTTATACTGCTTTTTACTTTTCTCTGTTAGCAAAATTGGTACCATATTTAACGTGTGAATTTGCCATCAATAGGGGTGAGGAAATTATAATTTTACATTTATTCAAGACACTATATTAGTAAATAACGTGTCAAATGCAAGATAACTGAAAATTTGATTTTTAAAGTTCTTGCAGGTTTAACTGGCAGTGTTGCTAATATTTTTAATAAGATTTTAATAAGATTCAAAAGTTTAAGTGTGATACCCCGCTTAGCCATAATTTGAATGTATAGTTGCAATGTAGTTGTCGTTACTTAATCCAAAACATAATATTTTCACAAAAGGTGCAATCCAAAACATAAAAAAGATTTGACATTGTCAATTTTTTGCTAGAAAAGGGGGGCTGGATGTTTTTCTAATTTTGTTGGAAATTATTTCTTGATGAAGGAAATAGTTTTATTATCAAAGACGAATAATAAGTATTTAGTATATCTTCACGTCTATGGTCTATATTAATGTATATATTTAGTATATATTATATAAAATTATTGGTCCATCATATGCAAAACTTCATTCAATTTAGACTTCACCTTCACCTTCAAAAGACTATGTATATATATGTAAATTTTAGTTTTTTGGAATACTTGGGTTGTTTTAATTACTCTAAAGTTTTGACGCGGCAGGGTCCAACTTAGTGTAAGTAAGAACTGTTGACAACAAAAAAATACTAAAAAAGTTTGCATAAAACTACTGCTTGTTATTATGAACTTTTGGCACAATAAGCTATAGTATGTAGGTATTCAGTAGCATAAGCCTTTAAGCAACACACTAAGTTCTTCAACCGGCCTTGGCAACAGGTACCCACATAAATTTCGGCCGCATTAATTTTGGCAATAGGGCACCCCTTTCTTGAGCTGCCACCGCATTGAAATTATTTCCACCCACTATATTTGGTTACCGTTAAGTATATATTTAGTTACCAATTAATTATACTGATAAATTAGTACTACTATTTATGAATTATATATAGCAACAATACTGACAGCTTAAAGCACAGCATATTATATTTAATGCACCGACTATTGACAATAGACTCTGCTCAACCGAGTAGACACGTAGCACTGATATAAATTATATATTTATAACGCTGGAATAGTTCAAAACGACAGCTCAAAAAAGCCTAAGTGTACAGTATACCTGGTGTTTTTTAAAGCAGCTCGACGTATTTAACTGAAAACTAAAAAATAAAAAAAACATCAAGCTATAATATGTATCACATAATATGTAAGTATACATATACTAAGTACTAAGTAGCCTCGAAATTGGACAATTATAATTCCAAAAAAATACATGGTATACAGCGCTTTTCTGAAAATGAGGAGTGACCCCACCCCAACTTCAAAAACCAGACAGTTGCGTTAAATACGATACATGACCGCCCCTACGATGTATATAAATCTTGCTCAGCCAAAAAGCACCGGTCTGCTTTGTACGTGACAAACGGCCAAACAAACGCTAGAGTCCACTAACAAATGGTCAAGAGTGGAGTGTACTAAAGTAATCAAAATCCAGTCTTCGTATATAGACGTCTTCGCTTAAAGCTAGCGCTAAATAATTAACTGGGGAAGTAATATTTTCCAGTCGCGTTTTAACACTAAATGTGTTGAAGAGAAGTCGTTCAAAAGTAAGTTATCTTTCGTTTGATGTACACAACGTCTCGTTTTGTTGAACTTGAAGTTTTTACCAACATTTTGAAAGGGCAAAATCTTGAAGTCCATTTCGCCTAATAATATTGCTTTTCTTACTTTTGAAAGCATTATGTCGCAACTTTACAAACCTTTTTAAAAAGTCGTATGTAGCCAAACCTTTTAAACAAAATTTTCAACACAAGCTGAGCAACATTGACAAATATAAAGTATTTTTCAAACTAATTTTACGGTCCAACAGACTGGTCTAATTTTGGTCCGAGGCTTAAGAAAGAGACTAAGCGTTAGCCCAATTTAAAAATCAGTCACCTCAGCCTGGCATGAAAAGTATTCCAGCTCATCACCATTTGCGACTATATGGTCCAATCTCTGTAACGGATTCAACGGACTGGACTTATTTTAATCACGCGTTTAGAAATGACATATCAGATTAAACGGACTAAACCAGCGATAATAACACAGCTGCATAATTTCAGTCCGACACTCCGAACCCGTGCATAAACTATCACCGGTCTAAAGAGATCTATATAACACTTGACATTATAGATAAATCCGTTTAGGGGGGGGTTTGAGAAAAAATAGGGAATAGGATTGTTAGGAAAGAGAGAGAAATGGATTGTGAGAGAAAGTGTGGAGTTTTTGTGGTGTAGCTGAATGTGTGGGGGATAATGGGTTTGGGTGTTTTGAGGGTTCTGTGTTTGGGGCTTTTGGGGCTTTCGGGTTGTGGAGATTTGATTTGTAGAGGAGGGGAACGAAGGGGGTTCGAGTGAGAAAGAAGGGGTGGGCCGAGAGGGGGGATTCAGACGGGTGGGCCGGGGGGGGGTTGCGACGGGGTCGGGAAGGCGGTGGAGGAGAGGGAGGCGTGAGTGATGGACGCCGGGGGGGAGGGCAGAATAGTCAGGGGGAGACAGGAGGCTGGGTAGTTTGCCATGTAGTTCGTGAGTGGTCTCTTTGGCTAGATTATCTTTGTTTTTGTGTTTAGTTGGTGTAGGAGTTATGCATGGTCTTATTGGGTTATTTGTGGGGTATATTGGAGAGAATGTAGAGGGTATATGGAGTATAGTAAAGGGAAGTGGACATGGTAGTAGAGGAGAGTCTAATCGGGGGAAAGGGGCCGAGAAAAGAGGAAGAGGGTGTATAGGGGGCGAGTATGACAGAGTGAGATAGGAGGGGGAGTATGGCAGAGTTTGTGTTGGGTAGAGAGGATCGGGGCTGTGCAGTGAGTTTTTTAGGGGGGGTAGGAGGTTGTTAGTTGAGACAGACGGAGAGGGTTAGGTGAGTTAGCTATGTACCTTAGTTTTTTGGGTGAGGTTTGATGTCGGTTATGGGGGTCCTGGTCCCGTCGGAGGGGGGATGCGGCATCTGCCGTGAGAAGGGGGAGGGGGAAGGTGAGTAGGAAAGGGGGGGGTGATATTGGAGTGGAGTGGCTTAGCGCAGGGAAGGGGACTCGAAGAGAGAGTCACCTGGAGTGGAGTCGGGTAGGGAGGGGGGTAGCATTGTTGGATGGTGAAAAATTCAGGGGAAGCCCATTGGAGCCGGTTTATTGTTGTTTTAATTTGCTGCGGGAGGGTTATTTCCGTCGCGGGCTGTTTGTCCTGCTGTACGTGTAAGAGGTGCCGGGGGTGGGGTGGGTCTGGCAGTGGGTGGGGTGGTTTGTTGGTGCCCGCTGCAGGGGGCGGGGGTCGGGGGGGGGGGGGCAGGGGAGAGGGTGGAGAGTTTGATGAAGTGGAGGAATTTTGTGGGAAGTTGGAGAATTGGAGGAATTATTGGGAGGAGATATAGAAAGAGGGGGGGAGCTCAGGGTGGTGGGCTGGATTTGGGGAAAATTTCAAATTTGGGGGGGAAAATTTGAGATCGTACGCATTTGCCCGTATTTTGCCCAAAAAACCCTCACCTGGGATTCCTGAGTTTCACTTTGTATGTTCCAGAACGAGGAGAAAAATTTGTCTTTTTGGGTGCGAAGAAATGTTTTGCTGTTGGGTGGGGTAATAGGGACACGCAGAGGGGAGAAGTATATTGCGGGAAGGGGGTGTGTGTTTAAGGGGAGATGTGTTGGTGGTGTGGTATTTTGTGGGGGATTTTATTTCAGGAAGAGTATTATTTTCTGTGTAAATAAGAGTGACCGGGGGGGAGGTGGCCCGAGGGGGGCCTGGGGTGTGGGAGGCCTCAAATGTTTGGGCGATTTTTGTAAGGCGGGGGCGGTTGGGAATTGCTTATGGATGGTTTATTAAAAAAAAGGAAGAAAAGGAGTTAAAAAAAAAGAAAAAAAGAGGGGAGGGAAAAAAAAGAAAAAAAAAAAAAAAAAGGAGCCGCAACACCCCTGCGTTTAGTTAGTCAGACTAAAAAGCAGCGCGCAAAAAACTGCGCCCATTATTTAGTCGGAGGGTCAAGAGCTGCTATTTCAAGCATGATTTTCAACCGCTTAGTCAGACTAAAAGTGACCCTTTAATCCGGCAAAGGAATAGCCCTAGTCAAAGTACTTCTATATAGAGGAGTCACTTACATGTTGACTGTAAAGCAGTTTTTTAGCAACAGCATGGATGAGGGTGACGTTGGGGCAATGGGAAAAGGCACTGGAATCGCTCAGTTCAGTCACTTCAAATGTTTCCAGCACTTTACCAACCTAAAACAATAAAAAAATATAACATTTTTCTTCTCCTATTGTTTCTCTTGTTTGTGAAATCATTATATGGCCAAAATGCAGACATAGATTAGACACTACACTCATACATGTATGAGGGGCCGGATGGGGGACCCTCCCCAAAATCGAGAAGCCGGGGGGGAGGGTCCCTAAAGGTTGGGCAAAATTTAGTAAAAATGGCACTTTTTGGGAAAATTTTACAAAGGTCGTTCAGGGGAGGAGGGTCCCCAAAATTTGGCCTGAGAGGCCAACCCAAAATTTTGACCCCGTTACAATATTATGTATGACTACACTACTAGGGATGTCGCGGATATCCGCATCCGCATCCGCGGATAATGCGGATGATCCGCAACATTTTGACATCTGCATCCGCATCCGCATCCGCAAAAAATTCATGCGGATGTGCGGATGTTTCAGATTCGGCAAATGTTATTAAAATTTTGGAAAATCAGACTGCAATTTATATTTTTGTGCATGTACATCGCAATATTAGCTCTCAAAGCAGCAGACTGAAACTTCATTCTCTGATGTTTTACCTCTTTTTTAGCTAAAAACTGCCTTTTTACTAAAGATGCTGGCATAAGTTATATACTGCTGGGTGCTGGCATATTCTAGCTAAGTTCTGCACTATTTGAGAGAGACCAACTAGCCTACTAAGTTGCAAAAGCAATACATATATAATTGCCACTTGGCAGAACAATATCAGTTTTTAACTTGGCAGGCTTTGTGGATTTGAAAGAATAGACAAAGTAGTAAGTACATATACCATATCTACCAAAACCAAAAGCATCACGTAGCCTTTTCCGTAATTCCGTTTAGTATCAAGTCAAGCCAATGTCCAGTTCACACAATTTCAACCACTACAGTTTCGAACAACCTGTTCATGGAGGCGAAAGTCACTGAAGATATCATTAGTACACACTTTTATGTATATAGTTTGTTTAATCCAAGTCTAATTTTTCGCACTTGGACTCATACTTGCTATTTTAGGAATTTTTGGTAAAAACTTTTGTGAAAATTCATCTCATAAGTTGTCTAGAACGTATTCTAGAAAGATCCGCATCCGCATCCGCGCGGATGTCAGGAGTCTACATCCGCATCCGCATCCGCCTCCGCGGATGTCAAAAAAATCACATCCGCGACATCCCTATACACTGCACAGCCACACTAACACAATATCTATCAACGCGATATCCTATGTAATTCTAATCAACAAAATCAATAAATAAAAAAATAAAAAACCTTACTTTATGGACATTGGTGGCAGCTTTGACGACAGGCGAGGCGCTAACCACCACAACTGACTCTGACGGACATTGGGACGACAGCTGAAACAAACGTAGTCTTGGGAGGGGGGTCCTTAAAAAAAACTAGCTTTGTTCCATATATAAGCATTGGTTAGTTATTGTTAATAGGCTATAATGAAACTTCCATTTGGAGTTCAAAACTGCATATGATTATAAATACATCAAAACACAAAAATCTGTAGATAGCATATATCAATAGCTTTCTTCCGAAATTGCCTTCTAAATTGCGCGAGAAGTCCCTTAACTATTGATAGAATTCACAGCAGCAATAAAAAAAGCACGAACACCTGTTATTGGGAGATATTTTTAGCGAAATGGCCGCCCGCTCCCCACCTGAAATCTGGAACAGCCAGCGCCAATCAGTCGGAATAAAGGCTTAGTTTAACTGCTGTTTTACAGCCAATAAATATAGCGATAAAGCTCAGCTAATTACGCAACTTAAGCGCGAGATAACGTAGATAGCAGTGATAACCACCCAGTTACAGAACAAAACATTGTCCCAAGACCCAAACCCACCAAAAAAAGCTACAAAAGTTCACTACGTCATTCGCTATCAGATCCAATTTTATTTCCTGTTTATGTATATGCACCTGTCTGGGGGGGGGGTGAAGATGTCTTCTGGAAGGGAAACCCCCCCCCCACGCCCATGTATGTATATCATGTGTTAGGGCTTGCACTAGGAAACTTGGCTTGCATTTGGAATGTTTTTGCGCGGGCGCGTCAGCGGCCGTGCATACTTGATTCAGTCAATACACTGAAACCGAAATTGCATGTAAATCATGCTTAGTTTCAGTGCATCGAACTGAAGAAGGCTGCACTGACTGACATCTGACACACAGCGGCTGACCGTGTGTGCTGTGTGTGTGTGCTGTGTGTGTGTGCTGTGTGTGTGTGTGTGCTGTGTGTGTGTGTGTGTGTGTGTGTGTGTGTGTGTGTGTGTGTGTGTGTGTGTGTGTGCGCGCGCGCGCCCGCGTGAACCGTTATACGCACCTGCAGCTGTTATGTGTGTTGGCGTAAAATAAGAGGCTATTGATAATCTTGGCACATTACCTACATGTGGAATATCGTAAAAAACAACAATGAACGTCGCATGAGTGAATACCGTAGTGCTACGTAAACTCATTGCTGTAGTAGTAATTGTTGGAGAAGGATATGAATAGTGCAAACTGGCGAGTATTTTAGAGTTCGCGACCGGGTCTGTTTGACCTTGAATCACGCCCGTTCATTTTATGATCAATTGTTTGTGTGCAGATCAATCCTGACAAAATTTTGGTTGTAAAACGCATAGATTTTGACATTACTCTGCGAAGTGTAATGATTGACAAGTAAAACTGACAAAGTGACAAAGACGGGCTCAACCTTTGAAAATCAGTTTCACTGCTCGTCGTCAGTCGTATCAGCGTCACGTTTAGTAGGTTCAAATAAATTCGACTCGTTGCCAAGTTGAAGCGCCACAGTATCAGTGAAAATCTGTATTGTACTGGTTTTATAAAT
>JASANF010013161.1:0-17554 GCA_030248245.1 Trissonchulus sp. WLG1_4 | reverse complement strand
CAGAAATAGCCCTCAAACGCGGGCATACACCAGCCTTAAACGAAAATTTTTGTTTTAGAATGGTACAATACAGTTGTCACAACTTTTTAAAGATGTTCAGGATGTAATTTTAAAAAATAAAAGCATGAAGAATTTTAACATTTATATGGCTGAAAAGCGAAATTTGTGAGCTTTCGAATGACGTATTACACATGCAGAACGGTAAAACTAGTCAAAAGTTATAAACGTAAACTCGTAATCCACACAAAGTCTTAAAAGCCGAAGTTATTTTAGGAATGAAATCGGACTTAATTAAGTCGGACTTAATCGAGTCGGACTTAATTAAGTCTGCGTTCCAAAAATACTGGACTTAAGTGGACTTAATTAAGTCCGCTCCAAATTTAAGTCCACTTAAGTCCGACTTAACTGGACTTAAACTTGCAGCGGACTTAATTAAGTCCACTTAAATCCGGTATTTTTGGAATGCGTTTAAGTCCACTTAAGTCCGCTGGTTTAAGTCCAGTTAAGTCAAGTCCAGTTAAGTCCATTTAAGAAAAAGGCCCAATGAGAATAATTCAACTTCTACAAGTCATATAAACATACTGAAAACGCCAAATTGTAGAGAATTCAATTCTGGACTGGATCTGTAACTTTCAAGGTTGTAAGACCTACTATCCTTAAGTTATGACGCCAAAACGCCAAACATTTGACGTTTGGACAACAAAAAATGAAGGCGATCTATTTTGACGTTTTTCGGCAAGTAAGACAAATAAAACCCTAATGTTTTTGGTATCATCTGAAAGCTCTTTTTCTGCCCTAACTAACATTGAAAACTAGAACGTTTTACGCGGTACCAGAAAATAGTTATAGCCTAAAGTACGTCAAAATGACGCAATATTTTGTCAAAATATTTTGACGTTTTTCGGCATATAAGTCAGCGGTGACCTATAGCTTTTTTGGTATCAATTGAAAGCTCTAGCTCTAAGGTATCCAACAGCGAAAACTAAATCTTTTTACGCGGTACTTGAAAAAAATTATGGCCAAAACCATGGCGGTGGTCCAGTATTATTAATATTTCAAATTTATTTTGACGCTATTGGGAACATATCAGCCAGAATCTATAGTTCGGTTAGTGTCAGTTGAAAGCGCTTTTTCTAAGCTATCGAACTGCGGAAACTAGAAAATTTTTGGTGGAGCCTAAAAAAAATTATTAGAAAAAGCGTGGTGGCTGAAAAACATCATTATGTGGTCAAAGACGTTTTTCGGTATATAAGTCAGCGTTAACGTATAGCTTTTTTGGTATCAAATAAAAGCCTTCTGCCCTGTCTAACTTTGAAAACTAGAACCTTTTACGTGGTACCGGAAATAAGTTATGGTCAAAAGTTCTTTTTAAAAACCATTTTTGTTCGAAAAAATTCCTCCGCGACTACTCACACCATAAACGTATTGAACAAAAGTTCGGAAAAATTGAAACCGTTATAACTTGCTTCAACGTTGACGTAGAAACATGAAATTGACGGCATTCTGCTAAGAACTTCAGGCGCTTTCGAATGACACCTTACTTGACGTTAACGGATGCCACGTTAAATCAGCGTTTAACTATTAATTAATACGGAACATTGGTCGCCGTTTACGTCATCATGCGACCAATCAATCGATAGCACTTGATGAACGCAAGCATATAAAACAAGTTTCACGTCGATACCATAACCCTGAAAAAAGTTATGGCTCCTGGAATTTTTCCCTTTAGTGACTACCTATAATCACCTCATATGCGATCAAATCACATTGAAATTTAATTTTGAACAAAATTTGAAAAAAATTTCAAAATCTTTTATTGTCATACAATAACGCACGTCAGCTTCTAGATTTGGTCGAACTAGTCTAAACTAGACGCACTAGTCTTGTAATTACAATATTAATAATATTTATTAATATTAATAATAATAATAACGGACATGACAGATACAAAAGGGTTGCTTTTTGTTGCTTCGCAACTAGTCGGCAACCCAATAATAATATTAATAATAACAGACATTTCAGATACAAAAGGGTTGCCTTTGCTTCGCAACTGGTCAGCAACCCAACAACAAAAAAAACAGGAATATGAATACAATGGGTTGCACCCCTGCTTCGCTGGGGGTCGGCAACCCAACAAGCACAAGAATCTAAAAATAGACTTTTACTCAAAATAAAAAAAAACTAGACGGAACTGATATATATATACGTATACATATTGAACTGAAACTGACTCGACCCCGGCCACACTGCCCAGGAATCCTCTGTTCTGCAGGTTCTGGGACATCTGGGTGTGCGGCACGATGACGGTGGCGTCGCTGAAGTGGGCGTCCTTGGTCAGCTCGGGGTATTGGTTGTACAGGTCGTCCACCAGCAGGTAGCCGATCTGAAGACAGCTCACAAACATCAAGATTACATAATAGTGTCTCACTCTTATAGAAGACCTAGCAGAAATGCTGCATGGTTACAGGAGCCTTCGATAAAAGGAACTAATTATTTTAGTCCGAATAAACTACCTCAATAGCGCTAGGCCGTTGAGTCTCATAAGACCCGAAATAATTGCAGGCAGGTTCTGTAGGTAGCTCCTCCAAACTGTTGCATTTTTTGTGTACATTGAATTGACTGGATGAGAGTTAGTATACCAAAACACAGGTTGTACAAAATACAGATGTTTAAACAGAGTTCAACCTATGGCTACAGTTCAGCATGAAAAGTTTGCGGGCAGAGTAAAAATGGGTGAAAATGAAGAAATAATCAGTTAGTTCCGTACACCATTCAAATGGGATGCTATGCACGCTGACCACGTATGTAGTATGTACGTAAACAGATCTGAAACTTAGGGCCAATTTCTGAAATGGATTTATTGGATTAAATTAAAACATGTTTTGCCATTAACTGTTTACCTTGTCTACTGAACCAACCATTTTTGCTGCACAATGTACTCATAACAGTGCTTAATAGTGTGGAAAACTTGGAAAAATACCACTATTTAAAATTAATCTATTAACGCAGCAAATTTTAATCTAATCCGCTAAATCTTCCAGGAGTTGACCCTATTTCGGTTGTCTACAATACAAGATAACATGTGGACCGACTTGTAAATTTCTGTCAATGATCCAGTTGACCTCGAAATCGTCATCATCTTCCCCGAGTCCGTTGATCAGAACTTCGCCAGTCTAAAGAGATATATTACGTTGGACTGCAACAAATATGATGAAGATTGAGCTTGAACTAAACTCCAGCTAAATCAATTTAGGTGAACCACAGCCAAACCTCAGTCTTAAATCTGTTGCTCCAAGGTTAAATCTTACGCTGCGTAAAGCCTAGTTTATATTTGTCCGTAAGGGCGTCCGTTTGTGCGTAAGCAATACTTTGGTGTGTAAACTAGACTATTAGGTGTCTATAAAAGCGCAAAAGTCATAGTTGCATCATTACAGTTTTTCTGTACCGGTTTACGAACATTGTATCAAGGACACAACTTGTATGAACTAGGCTTAAGACGTAGATTTAAACCTCAATTAGTCCCCGTCCCCGACACTACATAAGTTGTAATATCTCATATTTAAGTTTGTGAAGCGATATGAAATTCTCAGAAATTTGAAAAATTTGACTGAGTGAATTGGTTTTCGTGAATCCTCAGCTAAACCGGCTTGGTGCAGTTTATTGGAAAGCAGCAGTAACACAGTCAGCATGTAAAAAATAACTATAGTTCTCGTTGTTTACCTCAAACCTTGCGGGACAAAAAATAAAGCAAACCTTCATCCAGCCCATATAAAAGAAGAACTGAAACATTGTGAGCAGGGGAAAATTTTCTCCAATCACGCCGTAAAAGGAGGAGTCCTTTTCTGTCAAGTACAAATGCTGTCGCCCCAGCAGACAGGACATGAAATAGACGTACACCGCAATTGTCACCACCTAAAAATATCACGACTGTCACTGTAGTTTATATACATTTATATCATCCTGTCTTGAAAAAACAGTGCAATAACTAACGTTGATAACTAAGTGCACGCTGCTAGATTCACAGCGTGGATCTAGAATCTAGTCATTGCACTGCTGTAGGCGTGTGTTATTGACTTATTGCACTGTATTTTTCAAAACAGATATAACATAAGTATGTTATATCACTTTGTAGTGTGCACTCAGCACCTATTCGCACTAACACGTTAAGCCCGCGTGCATAAACTCGTGCGCTGCGCGCACTCGTTCATGCACTTGGGGCTTCACGTTACAGTGCGTATAAATTACTGAGTGCACGCTACATCGTGCTATAACTTACACATATACATGGTACTTTTTAATTAGAATTTTTTTATAAGGACCGATATAAAACAGGTATTAATAAGAAGTTTCAGGATAATACTTGAAGATAAGTAGCTGGTACATAAGTACACTTGAAACCGTTTATTCTACACAATATTTACCATAAATCAATAAAATTCACAAATTGGACTTAAGTAACCCAATTATATACTGAAAAATTTTAGGTACGTCCATTTTCTTTTACTGACCAGAAAATTACATCTAAAAATGAAATAGTGCCAATGTTTATGTAAATAGCACACAACGATTTAGCAGAAAATGACTAGCCTGGGTATAAACAAGCGGAAAACTAATCCAGTCGTGTAGAAACAGCATACCGCAGCACCCACGGAATGTATTCATCTCCTGAAAGGAATAATCGGCATATATGGTTATTTCCTGCAAATAATGCCTATTGATTAATGAGTGATTGATTGACTGACTATAATTCCAGTCAACCTGAGCTATCAAGCAGCCTTTTAAGTGTCTTCTGCTAATCTGACCAAAAAAGCTGGACCCTGAGACAAAAAACACGCAAATTCATTGCAAAAAGAAAGAATTTCAAGCATCTAGAGTTACAGCGAGAAGTCACAAAATGCACGTCATCTATTTTCTTTGACTTGGGGTTCAGCAAATTATGGTCAGACACTAGAATGAGACATTATTACGTTGTCTTGGGAACAGGAAAAACTGTTTTTACTTATTGTTGTCTATTCTATTCTATTTTTCAATATTGTGTTTCTCATTTTAATTGCCAAAATACAAATGAGTCTAACTTCACGTTACATCATTCAATGTGCGAATGTGATAATCGTCGTGGATGCGTCCTTCCTTGCGTGCCTGCATCACCAAATTTTCCCACCACACTGCAGGCATGAAATAATTGCCAAATTCGGAGTTGTGTTTTTCCAGAAGCTCATTTTCTTTCTCTGTCATCAAGCCTGAAATATATGCAAATTCATCACGTTTTCGTAAGGTAGAACGACTTAAACTTTACAACTAAACACAACTATTTAATTATGTAGCTAACTTTTCTTCAGTGTTGAAATTTCTCTTTAATGTCCCCATTGGTACACTAAATATACAGCTGCGCTTTCTCGATGTTCAGTTGAAACAATGGTTAGTCATAAACAGTACTGAAAAATGAATACTATTAAAGAAAGGAAAGAAAAGGATAAAAAACATAAGACCAATCTCAGCTATCTATAATTTGAGATCGATACATAATGACAATTGACAAGGTGGACTCGAACCACCAAATTTTAACTCATAAATGTATTGAAAGAAATATCAATGATTTTGATGTAATATACTCATAAAATCTATGAGCCAATTCCTAAAATGGGTTTAACGGATTGGAATAAAACTGATTTTTCCAATAACTCACGAAATCGTCACGGAATTTAACCCTAATTTGCTTTATAGCATTTATAACACCCCACACTAGTGAACAAAATTTTTGTACATACCACTAGCTCAACATTCAGCTACGTTATTAACCAACCAATCTTCAATCTAATCCGTTTAATCCATTCTAGAAAATGGCTCTTTGTCCCTACCAGCATCAATGATATGCTGCATAGTAGGGAATCGTTTCTTGACCGGGCCAGACATGCACCTGAGAGCCAGGACGCTCATTAGGTTCATGTATCGGACCATGGTTCGTCGGATTATCCGGGCCCGCTCGTCAAAGCCGTGCACGTAGGCGACCACAGCCAAGGCGGGCCGATCGACCCAGGGGAGATTGAGACACTGGTCCCACCAACGCCCGATGATTACGGTCACGTAGAAACCCAGGGCGAAAGACATCGGGACCTGGTCCGCGAATTTGCGAAAATAGAGGGCGACTTCTTCGAATAATCTGAAATAATGTAAAATAATAATTTGTACACAGTGCGTCTAGACGTTGTGAATGAGCCAGTACCTATGAATCCTTTTATATAGGCAAGCTGCTTCAGCAGTTTTGTACTTACAGTATTTTGTTCGTCTAAGCGTGAAACAAAGCCTAAAACTAAGCCTCAGCAGGACCCTAGCAAAAAAAGTCTTCGAAACCTGGCCTATCTTTGCAACATGCTCGTTCACAACAAATTACAATTCGTAAATCAGTTTTATGACAAATGTCCCTAATAAATTAGATTAAATTTTGCGTAACAACTTTTAAAAAGTTGTAAGGAACGTTCAGTTAATGCTACCAAGAGTAGCTACGTTATGCAAACTCCAGCCAATTTCAATGTTTAAACAAACTAAAAGACGTTTAATCGCGGTTCACACTCATCGTTATCATTGTTGGCCTTATCGATTTGTCCTTCGGCGATATAAACTACCAGCCAAATGAGCCATATTTTGACAAGATAAAGGTTTGGTTCACGCCCCAGCTCTTATGGGAAATATTAGCCGAAACGATTCAGTTAAAGCTCACACCAGAAAATTGTCCTTGTCTCTGTCCCTACGCTCTTAAGAACAAGTATGAACCGGGCTTTGGTGTACTTCGCCAAGAGTGACGGACATTATGTACTCTTGATATCAAACACACCTTTGTGAGTCAGGTGCCAGACAAAATCGATAAATGATAGTGAGAGCATAGTATAGCATGAGGTAGATGACGAACTCCCGATAGACGAGTTTGTAGATGCTCCCGCGCCATCGCTTCAGTAGCTTCAGGAACGTCACGAAATTCGACGTGCTCACCTCCAATGAATACGTCACCGTCATTTTAAGTAATAATGCTCATCTGAAACTGCTGAAAAAAGATCACATCACACAGAGCTATTGTATTTTCTGATTTGTCAACAAAATTACTTCAGTTTCAATTCAGAAATAATCAGTTATTCACGGGCCACACGCTACGCTAAGCAACTTTATCACGAATTTTACTTATTTTCTATTTTATATGAAATTAAGTATCTATGTACCTAAAGCGCACCTAAAAACTCCATACAAATATGACTCCTGGCAAACCGAGAATAATAGCATGGAAATGCATGAGACAAAGTTAAGAAAACCTAAGTAAGCATTTTTATAAAGTTTAAGTTTTTGAGAATCAAATAAGTTTCGATAACAAACTGCTTACTCATTCGTTTCTAATATTCTGTAACGGTTTACTGTGAAAAAAGTTTACTGCTATTCCCTGACGATTACGATACGTAGTCTAAATTAGATATTAATGCGAGAATTGTTGAAAAGAAATCTCGGACACGAACAAAGCTTGGGAAAAGTTGAACTGCCTTTCGTCTCTGTTCGGTTGCTCAAAAATAAGCTATGACCCTACGAAGGTGTGTAGACTCCTAATTTTGTTTTTTTATATTCAACTTCAACCGTTCTAACCGTGTAAAGGCCTATTCACACGAGGGCGTATTTTGCTCTATGGCGCATTGCATGGCACACGCCATGGCGCGCGCTATGGAGCATGAGCGGGCGCACGAGCGGGCACATTCTATTTTCACACTGCCTGCTGCATTATTTTACACAACGCAGTTGGCAAGTGTGCGTGTGCGCCTGTTCATGCGCCCACTCGTGCGCCCGCTCATGCTCCCTCGTGTGAATAGGCCTTAAATGTTCTTTTCAAATGAAATAAAACATTATATGTACGTGTCTTAGTTTTGCATACAATCACGTGTTCCAAATAGACCAAGACTAAGTTAGACACGCTTTGTGGATCCCACCAATAATGCGAAAACCCAACTCCTGACCATAGTTCTGGAAATTCTGCTATTCTCATAATCTTTTGATTTATTTATCTTAAGAGTACCGTCTTTTTCTTAACAGATGGTTACGCAAGCTTATACATTTTGACAGAGAATACAAATGTCCACTGATTGCAGACCCGCGACTAATATATATCTAACCATATTAACTATCTATATAACAATCTATATTAACTTTCGTCTAACTAATAAATAACTAACTAATAAATGTGACCGTAATCAGTGATAGAGGTTGTAATGTTGTAATGTTACATTGCACAAAGAATGATAAAACTAAGCTGCAGCTTAGCCTAAGCTTCAAATAAATCAGTATGTTTTACAAACAGTAAACATGATTTTTAATCTTAAGTCAATATAAATCTAATACGACAAGGACAGATGTAGCCATAGAAGCCATAAAATTCTCAAGACATCACTATCAACGTTTGCTTACTGTTCGCAATGATAAGTTTTTAGGCTCGGTTTAAATTTATTATGATTGGTTAAAAATCACAACCTATATCACGCCTATAATTCAAACGATATGCTAGCACTGACAGCGGTTTTAACCAGAACGAAAAAAACTTCTCAAGACCAAATACCGATTCCTGTGTCGGTGGAATTCACAATGGAGCAAAGTTAAACAAAACTAAAATCAAAGTCCGATTGCTAACCGCGTAGACAAAACAATTCAAGCGAACGAAATTCCAACCAGAAAAAAAGTCGTAAACAAAAATAAGCAGTTGCTAAAAAAGTGTTTTATATATTTGATAAAGTTGACAGTGTTTCATATTACGATTACGGGAAAACTTTTTAAAAATCAACTTGATTAGAAATCAACTTGAATCCACCTCATCGAGATCGAAGCGTGCTTTTATAAGACACCAAAGCATACATGTACACGGGGTCTCTGTTGTGTGGGGGGTCGGCTTAACCCGGACTTTTGGAAATTTTAGGGCGGCTTGTCCTGGCCGACGTTTGATGGACTTAAACTGACAAAAACGCACAAAAAATGCATTTTTTCATTCAATTTAAAGTTTTTGCAAATTTCTGACATTTCTCGTAATCTTTGGGTGTTTGCTCACTTTTGGAGCATTTTATAGCCATCAGGAGTCAATTTCAAACTTTAGGGCACATATTTTCACGAATTAAAAAGAGGGGCTTACCCCCATACAGAGGTCAAATCAAAGGGGGCCTTGTCACGGAATCTCCAATCTGAAAGAGGTGCTAGTGACTTAATCTGAAATCTAGGTAGGGGACTTGCTCCCCCGTAGACCCCCAAAGACATCTGCGTACGGACGGGTTACTTGTTCTACTACTTCTATTATGTACATTGTGTTATCACGCCTTACACGAAGAAGACATCTTTAGTTTATAGCGCGAATGTGGGACATCCCGCTTCACGTGAACACTTCAAACAATCATCTATTTTGTCAAGAGCAATTGTAATGGCAGATTAGCCAGAATTATGAAGAGTGTCATACCTACTCTTTTTAATTTTGTACTTTTAGTAATTGGGTCTGACCGTTGTTGACATTTTTATCGAATGAGAAGAGTATGACATGACATGGCAGCGTGGTGGATGCGTTGCCTATTATGGGCCGGAAGCCGACCAAAAAAACGTGACAAAAGGTACACTTCAGCCTTTGATAATTAACAACGACACGGTAATGTTATCAGTTATCAGTTAGCTAATCAGCACTGGATTACGGTAGGTCATAAGTGGGCGGAGCTTGCAGCTGATTGGCTCGCTCTTCATCAATAAAAACCTACTAAACCAATCAAAACCGTTTAGCGTTTACAACTTAGTCGATTCGGCGACGCTTTGTTAGCGATTACATTCTGGTAGAAATTAACGTCAGTTTTGGGCTTCAAATGATAGTCTCAACTGTTGTGGCTTCGTGGATTCGTAAAGGTAAAATAGTACTATTAAAAATGACTGGGTAGGGTAGAGTCAATGACAGCTACAGCTGAACTTTGTGTTAACTTTATCCTCAACACCTGAAGAACTAAATTTGCCCTTAACTTTACTAATGAGCAAGTACGCCCTACGTATCCATTAATTATTCTAACTATACCGAAGTTGTTATACAAGTATGGGTTATGACACTGGTTGGCGTGCTATAAGTGACTTATACGCATGTTTCTGTGAAACTCCGAATGCAGGAGCACGAGTGCGCGAAACGCACGAGTGCACCTGCACGAGGGCTTCACACATGCGTAATAACTACTTTTAGCACAACAAACAGTGCTATAAGTTGCTTGTAATTTGGTTTTAAATACCAGGGCACACTACTATTTATAACTAAGCATGATCAGTTACTAGGAAAAACGTTACTGTGCACATCTTCACAAAAACACTTAGTAGTATATTTAGTATCTGTTAAAAAGGAGAGATTTGATTTACAAATTCTGTTTTGAAATCCCAACACCATTGAAGGTAAAGTTTAAACTTGAAACCTTCTCAAAACGCATTGTTTAGCATGCCGAAAAAATTTACTTTCGGCAAAATTATTGAAAAAAACGCAAAATTAGAAGCGTTTGGCATGCACTATTCTAAAAGGTACAAAAAATGTGAAAAACTGTTTCATCGACTAGTAACGCCAACAAAAATATTTTAAAATATTGCACGTAAGGTTAGAGCCGTACACGTAAATCCGTAAATAAATTGTTGAGCACGTAAATCCAAACTGACTTGAAAAAAACGAGCAAAAATGGACTAGAAGCGTAACGACTAGAATCAACAGCGGCAATTCGCAGGCAAAATGGTAAAAATATCCCGAATAAAAGCCAAATGCATTTCGAATTAATTTCAATTAATTTAATCAAACATCCGAAGCGCGATTATCTTCGGGATCGGGTGTGCCTGGTTCCTCTTGTTCAGTTACTTTCGGCAAGGGGGTATGTTCCTTCGGGATTTTAGCGGCAATATATTTCGGCAAATTCCACAAGGGGTGGTCTACATCTTCTCCGGGGGGTTCTTGGATTTCATCTGGGTTTGTGGCCGAAGGGTCCCCTTCAGAAATACTGCGCTGAGCCCGATAAATTTTTCCAGCCTGCTCATTTGGCCGTTCTTCCGGTGTGACAACCAACGATTTCGCCGTGCCAATAGAATCCTTATGCTTCGGTTCTTCCAAAAATCTGCCCCTCACATTCACCGACCCTTCGCTAACTCTTCGCATTGAAAAATCGCCCCCAATCATATCACTATCGCTTGCGCTCAATTTCGAGTTCAAAACTGAGCTAAGTGGACTCGGGGATCGTTTGATATTTCTGCGACCGCTTTTGAATGCGTCCTGACCCGACGCGGTGCTAATTTGACGTGACGTATTCTGCGAAGCGGGTGGGCCGCCAAACCCATAGCGTGACGCTTTGCGGCTCATATGCTGTAGAAGCTGGTTGAAATTGTTAACCCGCAAAAGGGCAGGGGTTTTCCGCGTGTGACTCGTGTAGCCGGTTCCTTCTTCTGCTTCTGAATCCAAGGCTTCGCTTCGTTTCTTTTTGATGCTGGCTATTAGACCGGTATCTTGGCTGAAGCTAAAAACAAAAATAGCAAATAAATAAAATAAATAATTACACTAAGTAACTAAATAAATAAATAGATAATAAATGAATAATAAATAATACATACTAAACAAATAAATGATTGAATAAACGAATAAATAAATAAATAAATAACAAAAAAACAACTCAATAAGTAAAAAGTTAATTGATCAAATAAATAAAGTGTATAATAAAGGTATTTTTCCAAAATCGCCTTTGTGTCACATTTATGTGAATAACTTCGCTTATGAGTATTTCCAGGCCATTGCAAAATTCAACTATAGCTGACAATCCATCAGAAGAGTTAAATCTTAAGGCCTATTCACACGAGGGCGCATGAGAGGGCGCACGCGCATGAGAGGGCGCATGAGAGGGCGCATGAGCGGGCGCATGAGCGGGCGCATTCTATTTTCACACTGCCTCCTGCATTATTTCACACAATGCAGTATGCAAGTGTGCGTCTGCGCCCGCTTTTGCGCCCGTTCATGCGCCATGGCGTACGCTGTGGCGTACGCCATGGCGTACGCCATGGAGCAAAATGCGCCCTCGTGTGAATAGGCCTTTAAAGTGTACTAATAGAAATTATGCAAAGCACAAAATAAATAAATAAATAAAACTAAATAAATAACTGAATAAATAAATGTAAACACTAACTCGACTTGGGCAACGCTGCCAAGAAACCCCTTGCTCTGCAGATTCTGAGACAGCTCAGTGTGCGGGACGATGAAGGTGGTGTTGTCGAAGTTCACGTCCTTGATCAGTTCAGGGTACTGCCCGTACATGTCGTCCACCAGCAGGTAGCCAACCTAAAAACATGCTAAAAATAAGGCAAAAAAACAAAAAATAAAAAAATGAAAACAGCCTGCTTTCATGTAAATCAGTTCTAAAACAGTTACGAAGTATATTAATACTACTGAGTTAATGGTTTAACGGAAAGATTACATAATAAAATACGAAAAAAGACTGTTTTCCATGTTAATCAGTTAAAACTTGCAGCTTTAAGAGTCATAAAGAGGCGGATTATTTTCTGATAAAAGACTACGAAAATGCCACTGTATGGTATGATTGATAGTACTGGATCAACATGGAGCCGCCTTTCCGTGGTCAAACCATCCGTCCCCCCCAGGAGACGGTCAAAGGGCTCTACCTCATCTCCCCCCGATTTTACCCCCTCACCCGTCGCAGTCGTCTTTCAACCATTTGCCCGCCCCCCGATCAACTACGCGCTTCCAATCCACTCTTCTTTCTTCTTCTGATGGGCGGCCGATCAGGGCTTTGAGGCTCTATACACGCCGGGCGATAAGCCCGGTGTCCCGGAGGAACTGTAAAACGTCTACTGGGCAGTCTCGTAACATTGCTAGGTTTGCGTAGGGCCCCATGGTTCGCAGTCTCTGTTGTGTAAGGGCAGGGCATTTGATAAGCACATGCTCCAGGTCCTCTGTTTAGTTTGCCTGGCACCTCTGGCAGGACGGTGACGGGTAGGTGGTGGGGTCGATGGTATTCCTGTATGAGGCGAGCATCCAGGTTTTGCCGGAGCGCAATCTGCTCAGCAGGACCCGGTCGTGTCTTGTCAGTCCGGCTTCGCTTCTAGAGGGTGCAGGGCCTTTTGTCCCATATATGGCTCGAGCGCGGGTGTGGTGTAGCGTGGAGTGCCACTGATTTTTCACGTAGCGGTTAATGACTGCTTTCGCCGTGCTAAAATCAATTGGTTCTTCGATCTGCGGCGAAAGTGTGCCTGCCTTGGCCAAAGTATCAGCCTTTTCATTTCCTTCGATTCCCGAGTGTCCCGGTACCCATTGCAGTGTAATGCTGTGGTCTCTGAGTTCTTCTAGACATTCCCGGATGTTGGTGATGAGATGGCTGAAACTAGCTCTTAAGCCGCTGTTGATTAGCTGGATTACTGACTTGGAGTCAGAGCATATGAGAATTGTGCACCCGGCCGGGAGGTTTGGTTTCAGTTCAGTGAGCCACTGGAGACTAACCGCTACGGCTTTGAGTTCGGCTCTAAAGCTAGAGCAGTATGAGCCAGCCGGGGAGACTAACTCAACAGGTTCTCGGCCGTCGCGGAAAGTAATATATACTCCACTACCGCCGCACTTAGTAGCTTCGACCGCTGCGCCATCAGTCCAAACAGTTATATCAGGTTCTGGCAGGGCGGCTAGCGTTGCTAGGGCTGCAGCTTTGCGGGCGGTGGGTGGGTCCCAACTAAGCATGGGCACGGTTAGTAAAATCATTAACCGGTTAACCGATATTTCGGTTAATGCACTAACCGGTTAACCGGCGGTTAACCGGTTAACCGGTTAACCGACGGTTAACCGATAATCGGTTAACCGGTTAACCGGTTAACCGACGGTTAACCGATAATCGGTTAACCGGTTAACCGATAATCATTCAAATTTAACTAACGTTATCTTAATGATTATTGGTTATGCAATGGCTATTTATATACATAAGTTTAGTACGACTTAATTAATGACTATAAAACATGACTGAAACGTAGTATCTCTGTGTGGAGGAACAACACACGCTCAAAATTAAAGGTTGACCACCTTTGGAACGGTTAACCGGTTAACCGATTTTTTTCGGTTAACCGGTTAACCGTCGGTTAACCGATAACCGTGCCCATGCCTAGTCCCAACGCCTTGTTTCTTGGCTTAGGTTAGGTCTAGCTTGGATACTGAAATGTCGGCGTGCTGGTGGAATGTGGCTTATGGCTGTCAGCGGCTCCCGCGGCAGGGTCTCTAGACCCGCCCGGGTTGCTAAGCTTTTGCTGACTTTACGCCAAGAGGGTTGGCTTTTTAGTGTTCTGCTGTCCTGAGGCTGAGCTGAAACTATCTGGCGCCGTGGGTTGTTCGGATTTAGCCTGAGGGACTTCTCGTAGGCCACTGCTGTTAGCTGGTCGGATCGCAGGCGAAAAGGGATCAGGTTGGCCTCTAGCTGTAAGATCTCAACCGGTGCACTTTGGTAGCAGCCACTTATCACTCTTGCCGCCTGATTCTGTATCTTCTCCAGGGTTTCCCGGTGAGTGTTGGATGCGACTGGCATACAAACGCCAGCGCAATATTCTATGGCTGAGCGGATGAAGGTCATGTATAGCAAGCGCAGATCCTCTTTTTCACAACCCCAATCCGTTCCAGCTAAGGCGGTCAGTATTCTTAGTCTTGGCCAGGCTTTTGCCCGGAGTTTCTGGACATGTGCACCGAAATTCAGCAGTCTGTCAAACGTGATTCCTAGGAATGTCGGGTTGGCATTGTATGGAACAGTCTGGCCATTGATAGTGATATGTGGTACTATGCTAGCTTCTTTATTCCAGGTAGTGAAGGTGCTGCATTCACATTTCTCCACGTTGATTTCCAGGTTCCATCTTGTTGCCCAGTTTTCTATTGTATTTAGGGCCGCTTGGGTTGTTGTCGTTGCTTCGTGGATGTTCTTGTTTTGGGACCAGATGGCTAGGTCATCAGCAAAAGTGAAGCATTGATACCATTCGGTGCGTCGGCCAGTATGTCATTTATAAAAATCAGGAATAGCAACGGTGACAGGCAGCTGCCTTGAGGGACCCCTTGGTGGAGCTTTCTAGGAGAACTTAGCCTTCCGTTTACGTCCACTTTGGCCGATCTGTCACTCAAAAAGCTACGAACCCAACGAACGCAGCAGACAGGGATTCCCATTTGCAGCATTTTGAAGAGCAGGCCGGGCTTCCAAACCGTGTCGAACGCTCTTTTAAAATCGACTAGCACCAGTACAGTCCGTTTGGCTGGTTTTTTTCCTCTGAAGCCGTCTGCTATAGATTGAACTAGTTGCAAGACTTGGTCTTCTGTAGACCTCATAGGTCTAAAGCCGGCTTGACATTGGTTCAGCTTCTGTCTGTCTTCCAGCCAATGGAGTAGTCTGTTCTGTACCATGCGCTCGAAGAGCTTCGCGATACAGCTGGTCAAGCTAATGGGTCGATACGAGCTAACCTGGTCTTTTGGTTTGCCTTTTTTTGGAATAGGAATGATCTTGGCTCTTCTCCAGGAGGCTGGGGTTTGGCCAGTCTGCCATGATAGGTTGAACAGTTTGAGCAGTAAGGATTTGGCCACTCGTGGCAGTTTTTGTAGCATTTCATTCGTCACTTCATCTAGGCCTGCAGCTTTTTTTGCTTTGAGTTGTCGTAGGGCCAGTTCGAATTCAACCGGCGAGAACTCTTCACACAACTCCGTTTCACAGTTACATGAGCGCTTCAGTGATGCTTTGACCATATTTTTCAGTTTCCGGTGTTCTTTTGGTATTTGGGTGTGGCTGATGTTAGCATATTCTTTGGCAAACCCCTGCGCTTTCTCTTTGTCACTGTTCAGGAGTCGGGCTCCTCTTTTCAGGCCCTCATCGGTGTTGACTGTTTCCTTTAGGCCGGCAATGGATCTGATGACCCGCATAACTTTGGCTGGGTCAGACTTGGCATCGAGAGTTGACGCGTATTTTTGCCAGTTGTCCTGTTTGGCCTTGATAATTTCTGCTCTGAGCTGTCGTTGTCTCTCATGCCATTGCCGTTTTTTGTCTTCTGAGTTGTTCTCTAGAAATGCCTTTCTTGCTAGTCGGCAGGCTTTCAGGGTGCTGGTTAGTTTATCACTCCACCATGCCTTGGGCTTCTTTCGGCGATTTTTCGGTATTGCTTGTATGGCCGCAGTAGTAATGGCCTTGGTGATTTGCTTACTGAGCTTGTGCACATTAGCATTAGCATCGGTTTCTGTCAGGTTGGTGCTGACTTCGGCTTGAAACTTGGCCCAGTCGGCTTTGCTGTAGCAGTAGAAGCGTTTCGGCGGACGGGAGGTCAGGGGGGCCGTTAGCATTAGGTCACAGATGATTGGGTGGTGATCTGACAGTGGCACGTCCAAGGTATGCCAGGTATACCGTTGGTCCCATGTAGATTTCAAGACTGTAATATCGGGGGCTGACCCCCTGCCCGTGTGGGGGTTGAGCCTGGTTGGCTCACCATCGTTGGCAGGGAACATATTATGGGCTACCATCCAATCTACTATAGCCTCCCCTTCTGCATCAGTCGGCTGGATATTGTCCCATGCTTGCGCGTGGGCGTTAAAGTCCCCGCATATCACTGTTCTTGGCCCACTGGGTAGGTATTCAGGGTCAAAAGATTGATTTCGCTGGTCGATTCCGTCATTCGTTATTGGGGGGACGTAGACGCTGCACACTGTAATAGGTCCAGACTTGGCTTGTATATGCACAGTAACACCATCAGTGGTCGTATCTGCTGGCGATGTGGGTCTGGTTTCCGCCCGGGTGTAGCCTATTCCGTGCCTCACGCAGACAGCCACTCCTCCTCCCACTAGGTTTTCTTGTCTACCAGTCCGCCTGGTTTCGTGGGTTTCATTATACCCATTCAGCCTTATCGTTTCCCCATTTTTTAGCCAGGTTTCTTGCAGCAGTATTATGTCCACATTAAGGTCTTCAGCCAATTTTTCCAGCACAGCCCGTTTGGGTTTGATAGCCCCAACATTCCACTGCAGCAATCTCAGACTGTTTTTGGGTTTTGTTGGAGCAGCGGTGCCGGCGCAGGTCACCCACTTGCGACTGGTCGGGGGACTGGGGGACTGTGGCCGGGTAGCCTGCGTCGTACTGCTTGGGTTCTGGGATGGACACATTTTGCA
This sequence comes from Trissonchulus sp. WLG1_4, assembly GCA_030248245.1. Taxonomy (NCBI): domain Eukaryota; kingdom Metazoa; phylum Nematoda; class Enoplea; order Enoplida; family Ironidae; genus Trissonchulus; species Trissonchulus sp. WLG1_4. The sequence continues at coordinate 387 of JASANF010013161.1, read as the reverse complement.
AACAAATGAGTCAACTTGTCGCTGAGACAGAGCACTAAGTTCAATACCAGAATAGCCGGCGCAGGTGCCGGCATGGACCCACTGTTTACAGCAGGTGCATTTGATCGAGTAGCCAGCGTATCCTACGCCTGACTTACAAACCGCACATGGCCACCGTGGGAGTGGCTTGGGACCAGGGTTTTGTTCTATATCTCCGGCACAGAGGATTAGGAGGGCCCAGTAGACCGGATTACCGGGCCCCCCTAGCAAAAACCCGCCACAGCGGGTGTAGAGACTGCCCAGAGCGTGTATACAGTTGCGGGATAGCCGCGGGAGTTGACGTCCATTTGGTTGAAGGGGGGGCTTGGGGGGCCACCTCCTCCGTAAGCCGCTCCACTGCGGCAAAGC
>JASANF010013159.1:0-10906 GCA_030248245.1 Trissonchulus sp. WLG1_4 | reverse complement strand
TTAGAAATGTTTTTGCGGGGGCACAAGCTTTTCTGCTCTGCCCGTCGTGATTCGGGGGGGACACCAAAGGCCGGGGATAACTAGGAACTTATACCTTGTTTCAGAGGCCTAGCTCAACCCTGACGCCTGCTTTTTCTGGTGTCGGGGGACACTAACGGATCAACTCCCCAAACGCTATCTCAATGACAAAACTTTCACTTCACTTTTTGACTAACAACTCAAAACTCTACTCAATACCCAAAATTATGTGTGACTCGTGTAACTTTACGTAAACCTGAAAGAGATAGCACAATACACCTAACAGACAATCGTAGCTACGAACTGCAACCTAAATAACGCGCGTAATAGACTTTGGGATCTGATTCAACTGGATCAACCGCTAAGGACACACAAGCACAGTACGGACTGGGGTAGGTTGTGCCGCTTCTCTCTCCCCCCTTTGCTGGTCTTGTTCTGGTTTTCGTTTGCTATGGCTGGTCTCTGGCTTCCTCTCTGATCTGTCCTATAGGGTCAGCCTAGGAACTACAACTATAAAGCTAAGGACAGCGGGGGGAGTAACTAACAGGATAAGTCCTGGCTGGTGAGCTGGATCCGGACGCGGAAGGATCGGCTGGAACTGCACGCGACCCGGGAGAGCAGGAGATGGAGGCACCGACGGCTGGTTGGCGGACGGCGGCTCAGGCAGCGGGCTCTGGGGTTCGACCTTCACGGCGGACACGGCGGGCAGCACGGACTCGGGGAAACACGGGCGCGGGACGGTCAGGATGGCGGACTGGAGGGGCGGCACGGACGTGACAGGGGCGACCGGGGGGCAAGGGCGCTACGGAGCGCGAGCGACTGGGGGGAAATGGGACACGGACGGACAGCGACCTGGACCGGGCGCACGGGCGCACGGCGACACGGGGGGACGGGCGAGCGGACAGGCGGGCCGAGCGTGATTACGCGCGGCGGACAGGGGGGCACGGACACGAGCAAACACGGGGAGCCGGACGGCTAGGGGGCACAGGCGGACAAATGCGCTGAATGGCGCGGTGGCAAAATAAAGGCCCAAATGGGCGCTAAAAAGGAAATGAGCCGGGTACGGGCGCCTCTGGCGCTGAATAAAGTCAAGAATGGAGTCGGACACACTTTAGGGGGCACTCTTTTATTTGAGGCCGAGACAAGGTTAGGTTCACAAAGGACAGGGGGGCAGTAAAGGTACAAAGCAGGCGGAGGGTAAAGAGAGAGCTGGAGGAGATACGGCCTACCGACTGTACAGTACCAAAGTTCTCTGTCCGACTGACTTAGCTACTGGGGGGAAATTCGGCATTTCTTTGATTTGCTTTGTCGGGATCTCCCGATCCCGAAACTGACCAATGAGATGCGGCCATTCTTAGGCCCGCCTACCTAAACTTTCACCTAAATCCACTTAAGGGCTGGGGGGTCGAAGGCTGCTGGCCCTCACACCTCGATATTAATTCCTTTTTAATGGCCCTTGATTCCTGGTGGGCCCAGGTATCATAAATCTTTCTACTTCTTGGTGGGCCTACCAGAGAACTTAAACACTTGAGTTACGGTATTAGGATAAAATTGGGAAAAACACGAACCATGAGACGAAAAAGGAGAAAGAGGGGGGAAAATGGGGGGAAAGGGAAAAATGTAACTAAAAACCACATTAATACTTAACCGACTTCGTTAATATTACGTATTACTAAAATGTATACTTCATTACGTGGTGTGCGAACTTAAGACTTAATTGATGTACTTAATTATTGTGCAATATGGGCTGCAGACCCATTCAAAACTTGACGTGTGCAACTACCGTAATCCTTCAGTTAAAATTGCAGTTTTCAACTACAAGTTTCGGCTCTCTTTTTACCCGACATACAAGCACATACGTTCACAAAAACAGTTCAAAAAAGCGTTCATAAAGTCCTGCTGAAAACACTGATCAAAAGCATACCAAACATTACTATAATATTATTACGAATTACCAATTAATAACGCATTATAATTACGATACAAATTCGGTCGTCTTTCAGCTCACTTCTACTGCTAAGTTCGACTAAACTCTCAAATATAACTTCGAATAACTTCAGCTATATTACTCCGAATTACTTCAAACTTTCTGTAATTACTCTCTACTTTGTACTCTACAATTCCGTATATTTCACGTTCCACAAGACCAAAAAATTACTTAGTTATTAACTGCTAAACTTCGCTAATTACTGCCTTTTTTTGCTTTCAGCTAGCTCGCCAATATCTGGGCTAATATTCCAGCTCAGCCCAGATATTGTTTACAAACAACTATCCGGCTAGCTTCTACCTTCTCAGGGGGGCTTCACAATCACTGCTTAAGTTTCACTAATTATTCACGAATTATTAACGACCCTCAGACAATACGGACAAATATCAATACGGACAATTAATACGAATACAGGGGCAATATTAATATACGACAAACGGCTTCAATTATTCACAAGGAGCACAAGGGAAAGGGGCGGATACTGGTTAGGGACATTATTACGTATTACTTCTACTTCCTTCTGTGCCAAATTCGTACTACACTTCAGGGGGGGAACTTAGGACTTCTATAACTGACGATTAACTGAATCAGGCGCTCTCGTACGGACATAGGGGGGAGATTGGGGATTTTGGGAAATAAGCAAAACGGGGATTCCGCCTGAGAGTGTGGCCTCATTCTGTGCCACGTCTGATCGCTAAACTACGTACTCAACCGAACAAGTAGCTCACTTCTTGCAGCTACAACCAAAACGGGACAAAACCTGTATCAATCAGGGGGCTCGTTAACCCTGTTTTATTACAGGGTTTGTTTTTTTTCTCCCTTTTTTTGTTTTTGTTGTTTTCTTTTTTTTTTTCTTTTTTTTTTATAAAAAGATTTGTCAGTTTATTGTTACTTTGACTATTTTTGTGTTTTTTAGCAAGCTATATCATGAGTAATTCAGCTTTAACTTCGGCCACTCAGTTTTCACAAACGTTTGTAAATTTTCACAAACGTTTGTGAAATTTCACAATTGTAACAATTGTAGCTCCAATCATGTACATTTCATTCACGAAGACACTTACAATTGTTACAATTGTAACAATTGTAGCTGCGCAACCCACAATTTTCACAATTGTTACAATTGTAACAATTGTAAGCATAAATTGAATTAAATTTGAGATTTTTCAATTACAATTGTTACAATTGTAACAATTGTAATCCCAATTTATTTCACAATTGGATTTATATATGCACATTTTATAGGCCAATCCTAAAATTGTTACAATTGTAACAATTGTAACGCTTGTGAAATCTTACAATTGTAACAATTGTGAAGCTTGTGAAATTTCACAATTGTTACAATTGTAAGACTTGTAATGTTCAGCAACAGGGCCCAGCTTGCATGCGCGTAGAGTAACCCAGAGTAGTTTACAAAAGTTAGATTCTTTAGTAGCACGAAACCCCATATACCAGACACATTTTACAATTTCTTTGTAAAGTAAGACAACTCGTCAAAACAATCGTGGCCTATGTAACGTTACATAAGTTAAGGGCTTTTAAGAGTCTGTCTGTATTAGTGTCACGTGCGGTTATCCTGTGGAATAAACTGTGTTCCGTGTCTGCGCGGTTTGTGGTTAAGTAACTATAATCCGTTACAAAAGGATAGCTGTGAAAAGTGGCTAAGAATACAACTAACAAGCCCAACCTGCGGCAAAACCTTCAGTAAGTATTAAGAATTATGTTCAAGTAAGCTGACCAGCAGGTCAGCTAAAAGCTGTTGTGCAGCATCTTGTTGTAAAATGTGTATGCAAAAATTCAATGCGTTTTTATGCAATCTTACAAATAAGTTGTTTATGCAAAAACTGGAAAGAGTTTCAATTATCTAACAACAAATTGTGTAGGAATTGCTTGTTTTGATGAGTGAGAAGTGTATTCATTCTTTCATGACCAAAAATGACTACAGTTCGCAGGAAACATAAGATGCTGCCAACAAAATTATCTGGTCAAATGTTTGTACTATCAGCAATGTGACACACGCGCACTATGTGACACACATGAACTAAACAAACGCACATTGACATTTTTCCAGCTTACAGTGTAACTTTTGCACTAGACAATGATGTGACGCTCGCGCAGTAGCTCTAATATACAAAGCAAACTAACGCACAGACGTACATTGCACTACAAGCTACCGTTATTTTAATAATTAATATTAATATTAAAAGTCAGTATTTAAAATACTTTTAATATTAATAATTTTATTAATATTAAATCAAAAATAATTTGAGAATTTTATTTATATTAATATTAAATTAAAAATATTTTAGGAATTGTATTTATATTAATATTAAATTAAAAATAAATTGAGAACTTTATTTATATTAATATTAAATTAAAAATATTTCAGCAATTGTATTTATATTAATATTAAATTAAAAATAAATTGGCCGTATTAATATTAAAAAGCACTTTATTTTTAATATTCTTTTTAATAACGGCTGGGCATATACAAGACAAGTATATGCCTGTGTATAAACTGACACGCTGCATTTATATTAATATTAAAAATGCATTTTTATACAATTTTAATATTATTTTAAATACAGCGTAGCTCATGTGCTCGCTTTTCTATCCGAATTTTGTCCGTGAAGTCACATTGGCATGGCTATTATTTTTGTGTTAAGGGAACCATTCCTTTACCGTATTAACCCGCCGTCCTCAGAAATGCCAGTTGACACATCACGTGATAAACTTCCAATCGGGGATTACAGTACTTGACAACTGACATAATTATTCAAGTCAACTGAACTTTAAATTTTTTTCAGGAAGTGGAGGTCTTCGTGTTTAGCGGCCAAATTTTGGACCTACTGCCACATAGATAACAAAACCTGCGCTTTACTAAGCAATATGAAAATGTGACTTCTTTATCGCAGAAGTAGTATTTTCTGTGGCCGCATTAAGATTTTTGACTGCGACGTCAGCCGTCAGCCCAGCCTTCTACTGTCAGATACAGTCAATGTTTATTACTAGCCTCCGCCCTTCAAGTAAGGCAGGCACATGCCGCACGGTTGCTGTGTTAATACTCCAGGGTGAAGTAATGCCTGAGCGATGGCGCAGTTTTCACAATTAATTTTCCGAATTAGGTCGGATTCACACTGGCACATAAGCACAAGCCCAGCCAATCAAATTTAAGCGCGCCAATGTAACGTCTTTTCTGTTCAGAAGTTTGGTTTTTGTTCTGAAATTTTGGGCTAAAGTTTTAAACCTTTCTCGTATTAATTTACGGAAGAACAAAATAAACTAGAAAAAAGGGGAAAATAATGCTAAAATGCAATTCGAATTTAAAGATTAAAAGAAACAAAGGAAATAAAAAGAAAATGAACGCAGTAGTGCATTCTTCAGTTAATATAAGATCTATTTAGACCAGGGTTCCCCCCTGAAACAATCACTCTTCGTTTAATTTTGCGCCATTTATATATGCCTACACCCAAACTGACTGCTGAAAAATCTCTGCCCTGATTGGCTGTGCTTGTGCAAAAGATAAAATTTTTGAACAAGCGTTGTGCTTGTGCTTGTGCTTGTGCTTGTGCAGAAGTTTTTGTAGTGTGAACCGGATGTGCTTGTGCTTGTGCCTGTGCTTGTGCTTGTGCTTGTGCTTGTGCAAGTGCCAGTTTGAACCCGGCCTCTGTCTAAAAAACAGGTCAACTGTCTAAAATAGACGGTCCAATGTGAGGGAGTTGGTGCAACATTGAGATACTTAACACACAGAACTTAACTTCCATAAAAAACCTGCAATTTTTGTTAGTTGACTAGAGCAAACTAGCCAAGTTTTATAGCTCGCATTGAGTATTTATTACTTGGGGTGCCAAATCTTGCCACCGTGCATTACTGTTTTGGGTATTACTAAAATAAAAACAAACACCCTCCGGGTTATTGTTTCGATTCTAGTGATGTTGCTTTTAGCTTCTCATGCGATTAGTGTTTGTGACCGGCCGGAATTTTCGGCCGGCCGAAATCAACCGGCCGGCCGGTCAAAATCGGCCGGCCGGTTAAAACCACAGGCCGGCCAACCAGATTCAACCGACTGACAAAATTAGGCCGGCATAACATTCCGGCAGGCTTAGTTATGGCAAAATGACAGGATCAGTTGGTTTTGTCCAAAAATTCGGCCGCTCCGGCCGATTTTCACAGGCGGGCCAGCCGAACTTCACGGCCGGCCCGGCCACCGGCCGGCGCCTTTCGCGGCAGGTCACAAACACTACATGCGATCGTCCACGATTTCAATGTCATTTTTTTTCCAACAGAGTAAAGAGTTTTCACCCCAAAACAGCGACAAGCGCATGCCTAGGGACCGTTTTTTAGGTCAAGGACAAATCAGAATGACAGAAGGAGGCAGGACAGAAGAGAAGCGCAGGATCCACAAAATGCAGCTCACCTGTAAAGCGAAACAGAAACTGTGGTGGAACAGTGATAGTGTTGAGCAAAGGGACGAAGAATGGCAGGTTGAAACGACTCGGTGACTCGAGTCGAGTGCCTCGAGAACGTTATAGCGTTACTTAAGTATACTGTTTATTACAAGGGTGCACACTACTGCACGTGCTTGCAACGTCTATGTTTTTCGCACTAAATAAAACCTATTATTTTGGAAATATTAATATTAAAATTAATATTAATATTAAAAATAGAAAATTTTCGTATTTATATTAATATTAAATTGAAAATAAATTGAGAAGTTTATTTATATTAATATTAAATTAAAAATATTTTAGGCATTGCATTTATATTAGGGTAAAACGACCTAATAAGGGACAGTACCGTAATAAGGGACAATCCAAATTTGAAGTGATGTTCCTGATTTCAGCTGTAATTTTCATTGGCAACTTATATGTCACGTGATAGCCGGATTTTTGTTCTATGATTTGGCATTGAATATCACGTGATTTTCGTAAAGTAAATTTAAATATTGATTCTCTTCTGTTACAGACCTGTGTGTGTACGTGTTTACGTACACTTATGCAAAACGATTAGAAACTTTTAGACCACTTCCCCAGCTGCAGTTTCATTTTCGTGTGGTAAATTATACATCATTCGAAAGCCAAACTTTTGCTCTATCGTTTGGCATGAAGGTTTTCTTGTGTTAGTTGCAAATAGTTAAAAGTTTGTCCCGATAACTTTTTGAAATATTGTTACGTGTTAGTAACCAAATAAGGGACACCACATGCCCCATTAAGGGACAACCATACCATTTAAGGGACAGATCAAAATGAACTAATTAAGGGACAACTGGTTACTTGATTTAAACGTATAAAGTGTTTGAAATGATACGCAAAGTTTTCTAACTATTTTTTTGCGTGAAAATAGTTTTTAGATGTTTACCAGTCAATGTACTTATATATTTTTATACATTTTGAACTATTTTTATATAAATTTTTCTCATATTGAATAAACTTCTGAAGTTGATTAGTTTTCTCAATCACTTTGCATGGATGCTACAGTTTCGAATTAACTAACTTATACATACGGTTGAGCGGTTCAAATGAAATGAGCTGTATTTGTTATAGTTTGATTTTACACGTACTAGTGATGGCTCGTTGTAAATATTGGAAAACCGAAGTTAGAAGAAAGACTCGTCTTCCTTCGGCTACAAAGCGTGCCTCAGCTACTAGTACGAAACAGAAGGTAATGTTTTACTGCGAAAATGGCAACAATTGAGTAAAGTCAAACAATGCCAGTTACATGGTTAGCTTTGTATTGTTTTGTTTTTATGAGTCAGTACCAAGATTTCGTTTTTCAAGGTCATGATTGATACGAGCAAGTTTGTTACGGTGTAAACTAGATCCTTTTTAGTATTTTAACGTCAGTTACGTAGTTTCGTTTGCCGAGATTAAGAAATATTTTCTCATAATTGCTACTGAAACTGTTATTGGACATCGCGTGTGCCACAAAAAGAGTAATATATTTCTTAAATAATTAAGAATTAATACCAATTTGGTTTGTTTTAGAATTATCGCAAGAGACTGGCTACATCCGTGCACCAGCCTCACCCAAGTGCACAACCGGAACCGAATGCTCCTAAAACACAAAAGACAGCTAACCACGTCGAAGCTGAATTACTTAGCGAGGATGATTTCCATGACTTACAAGAACCGATGCAGTCGACCCCTGTCCACCATTCACCAAAAAAATGAAGGGCTCGTTGGACCAATGAGAGTCTCTGCCTTGCCGTCGAATCTGTTAAGAGTGGAGGTTATATACTTGTTTATTGACTTGTCAGTGTCATAACTTTTTGATTTTGATTGATTCTTGATTGATTTTTATACTCAATATTTTAATCAAACTAGCGTGCAAAACAAAATTTTAAATTAAATTGATGCTATGCGCGAATTTTTCGGCCATTAAAAAAGATCAAGTAGGAGTCAAGGACTGGTATCAAAGTAGGAGAGTTACCCAGATACCTAAAGTTCAAGGTTCTCGAATCCTGAAGTTTTTAAGAATGATATACCCTTAATAATTCTCTACAGCAGATGTGCAGAATTAACTCAGAAGCTTTACTCTAAGTATAGTAATGGCAATAAAAAATTTAAATGTTAAAAAATAAATGTGTACCACAAATTCAAATACAAATAGACAAACCTAGACCAGATAGCCTAGAGCCTTATTATACATATAATCAAGTTTAGTTTGTAATTTCAGCTCTTGGTGTACATCAAGCCGCCAGAACCTATGGCATTCCGAAATCTTGTTTGCATCGTCGACTACTCGAGAATGCAGAGCTGAAAATGAAAGTGGCAGACTTCCATTATTGGGGCCGGTAGTGGAACAGCAACTGAAGGATATTTTGAAAAAAGCTGCGGCAAATGCTGTGCCTTTCTGCCTCGATGATCTTTTGCGCATGGTTTACGACTACGCGGAAAAAAAAAGCTACCGCACCCGTTATGTGCCAGCTCCGGTAAAGCTGGCTTGAAATGGTGGAAGGGTTTTCAAAAACGTGCACCAGACCTCGGAGTGAGGAAAGCTGAAAACCTTTCTAGAGCAAAGGCATTTGGGATGAATCGTGGGAGAGCCAAACAGTGGTTTGACACTGTCTCGGAGGTGATTGGTCCTGCCATTTTGACCAATTTTCCTGAGCGTGTTTATAACATGGACGAAACAGGCTTACAAACAGTTGTTGAGCCGCGCAAGGTCACACAACGAGGTGCGAAAACTGTGTATACACTTGTTGCTCAAGAACGCGGACAAACCACGACTATTATTGGGTGCTGTAATGCGACTGGTGAGTTTATAGCTCAAAATTTGACGGACCTGAAGACAAGAAAAAACGTAGGTAAAGGGACAAAGGTCAAAGGCATGAAGAGTGCGAAGTGTAACCAAAAGTCGGTAGACTGCAAGAAAGCTGATATCGCTGCAGGACGTAAAAAAGGAAAAGCTTGCGTCAACATTGGTCGTCAGGACAGTGACTACGTGTGTATGGGCTGCAATGAAACGTGCTGCTCTTGCAAGACGCAGCTCTGGTGATTGGTTACAATGTAACAATTGTATGGCTTGGCAACATTCCAAGGCTACTTGTGGGGGTCTCATGCTTGCTCGTCTTTTTTTTTGTAAGAACTGCTCATAAGTCTCAACGGGATTACTTTCTTGTGCTCTTAAATTTACGGTTATTGTTAGTGTTACTTACGTTTTGTGCATTTATACCCGTTTGATTTTTGTTGTAAATTGCAAGGCATTGCTGCCGACTGTGTATAATGTGCAATTGTATACGTTTTTTAAAACAGCTGATCAAACATGTGCTTGCGGACAAATATAAACTAGCTTTAGTTTTTAAACAAGTTTTAAATATAATTAGCACCGATTCAAACAAGGTACAAAATTAGACAGATCTGGTCCAGATCCGTTGGTTAGGGCTATATTGTTTCAATAATTACAATTGTATTAACCGTTGTTTTGGTATTTTTCATTTAAACTTCGTGGTTTAGCTGTTTCAATTGCTTTGTGTTTTTTATTTTTTAGTATATTGACACTATTGTCCCTTATTTGGTTCAATTTTGAGTGTCCCTTGTTTAGTACATAGTGTCCCTTTTTAGGGAACCCACTGTCCCTTGTTTTGTTCATTTAAAAAAATGTCAAGTGGAGTCACCGTTTTAAGGTTTTTAAAAATAATTTTCAAGCAAAAGGTTCAGTAAGAAACGTATGTGTAGCTAAAGTATTCTACTTTGTACTGTTTTTTATCGCGTGCTATTTGACATAGTAAATTTTCTTTTACGGCTTATTGAACTACGTTGTTGACAAGTTTCACTTTAGGGTGTCCCTTATTAGGTCGTTTTACCCTAATATTAAATTAAAAATAAATTGCAAACTTTATTTATATTAATATTAAATTAAAAATATTTTACAAATTGTATTTATATTAATATTAATATTAAAAATAAATTCCATTATTAAAATAACGGTACGACAAGCCCAGTGTATTCCACCAGAAATCAAAATTAGAGACCTGTTGTGCTGTGGCACAACAGGAAAAATACTGCTGCTGCTACAGCTGCGACGACGACTAATACTACCACTACTACTGCTACTACTATCAGCTACTACCAATACAACGACTAACACTCATTTCAAAACTACTGCCAAAGTTCCAGGAGTTTTGTTGCTCTAGTAATGTTAGGGTGATTGAGACAAATTAGGTAGCATGGGAAAATTTGAAACTGAACGCATCAAAAGCAAGAGTTTATATAACGTCTCCTTAACCTAACTTAAGAACTAATTCATTCTCATCTCATTTTCAGCTGGACTTTAATAATTATGATTTGCAATAATTATGAACAGAGTTTAAGAAACAGACGTAAATAACTAAGTATGTACCTATCAACATCTGTCAGAAAATAATAAATTGCTAAACTACGCCAATGGCAATGACTCCATTTT
>JASANF010013158.1:0-73086 GCA_030248245.1 Trissonchulus sp. WLG1_4 | reverse complement strand
ATAAAAAATGACATTGTGACTGTCAGGCAGAAGTGCGCGGGACCAATCGGTGAGAGGGGTGGAATGCATGACCCCGGCTTAGAGTGGTTGTCTCTTGATTTTGTTTTTTGTAACGGCGAAACTTTCTATCTATTTTTCTAATTTTAAAGTCAGTTTTGGGAGCACTTTTTTGGCCGTTGCTGATTTTAGCCAATTTTTGGTTTTAACTATTTTTTGGCTGAGGGGGTTAGGGGACGGTGAATGAAATGTGGGGCGGTACCGACCACCCTCCCTGTGGGAGGGGTGCGGATGCCGTTCATCTATGTTGCCTATTAGTGTGCTGGTTTAGGAGGTCCACGTGACGTGGAGGAGGGCTGTCCCCCCTGCGACTGCGACCCGGTGGGCTCGCACGGGCACAAGTGTTCGGAGGTGGGCGACCACTGCCCGTGCAAGCCGGGCGTGTTGGTACAGCGCTGCAATCAATTCAGTGCAACAAGGCATACTTCAACTTCACCACGCATGGGTGTTCATGTACGTTTGCCGCCCCAGGGCTGTCCCACTAGAGAACTAGGACATATGGGCTTGTTTTGGGCAACATTGGTTTGATTATTAATTGCTTGGGATTCGGCAAGGAATATTATGTACTCCAACTTCACCACAGACGCAATACGCATAACGCATGCTCCTGTAGTTCTGTACGTGGTTTCGCCCTGGAGGTCTCCGGCTAGAGAAATTAAAAATAGTGGCTCGTTTTCAGCATCCATGACAGATAATACTTATGATCTTGTAAATCTGACCCCACCCGTCCCCCCATTCACTGTATTCTATTTATATTTCAATCACTTCTATTTGGGTAAGGCTTACGAGTACAACAACATCACAGCATTTTTTCAAAATGTTGTAATAATCAAGTTTTTACAGCAAAGCATCGTGTAAAATCTGTTTATTTTTAGTTTTTTTTATGTTTTGATTTGTGAATTGCTGCCGAAAATTGTAGAATGCAGCCACTTTTACAAACAATACTGACCCTTGGTTTTAGTCTGCGGCTTGGCTCGGTTGGCGAGGAGTGCGACATGGTGTCCGGGGCCTGCAATTGCAAACCTACGTCGTTGGACTGCGCTGCCAACACTGCCAGGTCAGTTGCGTGCCGGTGTCTGATGTGGTTCGAACGACATCGACAAGTTTTGAATCAATCTTTAAAATTGAACAGCAGAAACAGAATATGATAATATTATATTATAATACTTGGCTGGATGACTGTGTTGCGTGAAACGTATTCCAGATGTGTGTAAATTGTAGTCACAAGGAAATTTTTTTGCGTTTAGTGGAAAAGACGGTTAATTGGGGACGACTAGGGAAATTGTTTAAGTTTGGACAAAATTTGATGAATTGGAGAGTTATCAGAATTTTTTCTACCGTATTTCTTTTAGAAAATTGGCTAAAAAGACCAAAAAAACTTTAGCAAACTCTCAAAAAATTTTGGCAGTGCTAACGTTGTGGCCCAAAAGAACCCCTGAATTGTATACAATATGATACTTAAGCATCAAAGAGACATTTTGTGTTGAACAGGGCGTAGGTAGGTTGGGCAAGCTATATGGCACCCCCCCCCCACCGCCGATTGCTCCCGTGCATCTCTGGTCGTGCTGTTATAAGTATACTGACGTATATACATACGTACATACATATGTACATGTCTGACCGTGGTCTATAAGTTTAGCCTAAGAACATGTAAAAGTCATCAAACGATGGGTATATAAATGTCAACTATGACCCAAAGTCTCGGTTTTTGCGGTCTCGGAATTTGGTCTTGCAAACCAGCCCCTGAGGTGGATGGTGAAACCCCTCACGCCCCTTGGTACATACATACCCGTCCTTCTTCCCTTAAACCCAGTCCTTTTGTGTGTGTATATGTATACATATTTATATATGTACATATGCATATAATTTAATTATATATATATATATATATATATATAGTTTCAGTATTTTTTTATTTATTAATTATTTTTTCAGTCTGCCGTAGCCATGAATCCAGGGACTGATTTTGCTTGTCCTGCGGTTTTGGACTGCGACATTGCTCGCGCCGGCCATCTATGCAGAGACTCGGCGGCTGCCACCGCTTTTTATTTGCGAAAGGACTTGCTTATAGAACTTTGTTTACTAACTGCATATAATATTGTTTACGAACTTTATATTTTTATATTGTAGTAAGCACAGTTTAACACGGGGGTGTCCGCCCCCCACAGATTTTTGATTTTGATACAAACTACAAGGGCAAGCGAAATTTCTATACATGTTTTTAAATATGGGCGTTTCTATCAAATTTATGCAATTTTTCCGTACATTTTAGTCAAAACGTTCAAAAATTGTTAATTTTAACACCCAAAATAGGTATTTTGGCCACATTTAATTTAAAAAATTGTGATTTTTCGCTAAAACGTGGTCATTTTTTGTCATATACAAGGGTATATAGGCAAAATGTCGATACAGGAGACCCCCGAGATTGGACCCCCATAAATATAAATATATATATATATCTGATGAAATGTTTTGTATGTTGATAGATGTAACGTATGTATTGTTAATGTACATGCTTTATACTACATTAAAAGTACTCTGAGGATGTTTCGTCTATTTAAGTTGAAGTGACGGGATAACTTGAAGCTTGATGAGTTTAGGCTTGTGTTTTGAGCAGCTAAGTAATGTATTGCGCAAGTACTGCTGAAGCGGAAAAAGTATGTAAACTAGAAAAGAAAAATGCCCTGCGGAAAAATGTCATAATAGGACGATTGCGAAGATTTGCACTGTTCACTGTATCAATATCAGTAGATTAGAAAGTTAGTGTGACTGAAGCGGAAAAATGAGCTGCTAAAAGTTTGGGAACTAGAGGTTAATGGTATCAGAAATAGGCCGCTTTGTTGCGCCCTATTATTGCGGGCACCTTCGGCTAAATAAGGAAAAGCAATCCTAGAGCTATTAATACCGCGTAGTCGTGTAGTTTTAATCTGTACAAGACTGGCATTGCAGTTTGATAGTGGAATTTGTAGGTGATTTCAAAAAATAAAGAATAGCCGGATTACAAAAATTGGTAACGTCAGTTTTTTACTGGCTTGACATAACGCGCAGCTGACTAGTGTTGTATAGCAACGCGCAATAGTAAGTATTCATCAACAGGGTAGAGTCATACTTGAGTAGGGCATACAGGAAAACGGATAAGACCCGTTTAGTCTGTTTTTCGATTCAGACTTTTTATGGCAGACGGACATTGGGACATATACATGATTAAATGGCTGCACACTGCACAGGCATACGGGCAAACGGACATGGGGTACATGGACAAGACGCGTCTAGTCCTTTTTTTGACATATCTTTTAGGGCAGACGGGCATTGGAATATACATAAATATATGGTTGTACGGCCAAATGTGGTTACCACTTTTGAGTTTTTTCCGTTTTCCAGACTGAAATAGTACTTTTTAGTTTTTATGAACTGACATTCGGCTGGAAGGACAAAAGAAATGAAACCAAAAGCCGCTACGCCGTTAACTTTATCTGTTTATTCGACGGCAGTTCATCTGATTTTCCATACTATGTTTTAATGTCCGTATAGTAGTATATATGTATGAATCGAGTTGCGCTAAGGCCAGTTGGCTTACGGGGAGTACCCCAGTCGTTGGACGGGCTCCAGTAAGCATGACACAGAAACCCGTCTGTGTATAGCTAGAAGAAAAACCCGTCTGTAACGCCAGTATTCCGAGCCTTCCGCTCCCCCAGCGTATATATGTATGTATATATTTTTTAGTAAATCTGGGTTATCTTTTTATATAAATTAAAATTGGTCAATTTGTAGATATTATATTGATCGTAAATTTTCAAAATCGTCAAGTGGGAATAACTTACAAAAAAGTTACAAAAAAATTACAAAAAAGTCACAAAAAATTGACAAAAAAATTACAAAAAAGTTACAAAAACATTTTTGTATTTTTTATCAAAAACTGGTTTTTTATATAGAATTCGGCCAGTTTGTAGATATACTGATCGTTAAAATTCAAAATCGTCAACTGGGAAAAAACTTACAAAAAAGTTACAAAAAAGTTACAAAAAAATTACAAAAAAGTAACAAAAAAATTTGTATATGTTTTCAACTGCAAATTACAAAAAAGTTACAAAAAAATTACAAACTTGCACTCGAATTACAAAAAATTACATAAAAGTTACAAAAAAATTACAAAATTATTACAAAAAATGACAAAAAGTTACAAAAAAATTACAAACTTGCACAGTGAAATTACAAAAATGTGACATAAAAATTACAAATTTATTACATATTGTTTGTAATAAATTTGTAATTTTTTTGTGATATTTTTGTAATCAAATTTTTTCCTGTGGGGGGCGCTCCGGGAATGAAAGATTTGGGCCGTATTTTTTAAAAACAGCCAAAATGACCAATCATTCTTGAAGAAAAGTTGCCCAACATACTATTTCTGATGTTTTGACGCGCATATCTCCGTAGCAAAAAATTTGGAAAAAATTGGACAATTTACTGATTTTATTAGACTTTTACACAAATTCAGCAAGTAAGCCAGTGAATCAACGCTTTTTGAGGTTTTGCAAACAGACGATACGTAGATTTTATTAGTCGTAATGCAAAATTAAAACAATTTTATTGCGTTCTGTGCAAAAAAATTGCGCAAGAAACCATTTTCAGAAGCAGCAGACTCAAATATAGGCTGCGTGAATACAAAACCAATTTTTCGGCATTCGATTATAAAATGCTGGTAATATATTTTTCTACAAAATTTTGAACAATTATAGTCTTAGGCTCTGCGCAGTTGAACAATTTTTTATTTTTTTAAAATAAAGCTTAGAAATTTTTTAATATTAATTTTATTGCCGTTCGCTTCGAAACCATAATGCATTTTTTATCCAAATCCACATAAATGTTAAAAACCAAAATAATGTTCAACTAGAGAAGTATATAAGCTACATTTTAGTATATAGAGTGTGACTTAGCAAAGTATAAGCAGAGTTATCGTTTGCCGAAAATTCACTCACGTTTGGTGCTCTGAGAGTCACGTGACATGATCACGTGATTTGAAATTTTGCCTCCAGTGTTTTTTTGTGCCATACTACATATATGTATAGTAAAGTTTGACATTTGCCAATTTTTTTGTCAATTTTCGATGTAACCCCCGATTCCCGGAGCGCCCCCTTAAAAATTTTCGATGTTTTATTGAGTGTGGTGTCATTTTTTTTCTAAAATAAAGCAGTATTTTTTGCATGATGCTGAAATAAAGTGCGTGTGAATACAATCGCAAATTTTCGGCTTGCGATTTTAAAAAATTGGCTCAACAAGGATAACTAAAACTTGGCACAAAAATGCACCTCGTTGTCTTTGATTTTGAGCAAATCGATAGTATTGAAGATATTTAGTTAAATTTATGTTTTTCGAAAACCGTGATTTTAGTATTTTTCAATCAATTATATTCATCAAAAATGACATTTTCCGACCGCTCGATCACACTATGGTAAGCAAAATGAGCTATCGGTTGTGCAACAGCTATCTAGTTGTGAAGAGAAATCGCAAGCCGAAATTCCACTCACGTTTGGTCTACAGTGATTGCTAATTTGTATCAATCAACTTCATATTTCGTGTTTGGGCGTACTTTTACACTGGCTTACTATCGCACATCCAAATTTGGTCCCAGATTGTCGTTTTTCGAAACGTCACATTTCAGGAGCGCCACCTTAAGGGACGTTTTCGCAAACCAGTGTTTTTCCTTTTGTTTTTAAAACCCTTTCATTCTTATATTGACAAATATGTCACAGAGCTTTGCACTAAGTTTTTGATACAAAGAAGAGGCTAATTCTGGCTTAATTTTATATTGACAAATATGTCAGGCTTAATTTTATATTGACAAATATGTCTATGTATTTAAAATGTTCCAACACGAGAAATCGTAAAATTGGCTAATTGGTAAAATTACCCGGCTGGTTGCTAGCTTCGTTGCGCCAAGTTTGGCACAATGGAAGGCTTCATATTGAAAAATTTTCGGCCAACATAACCAGTACAAAATTATAGTTTCATTGTCAACTAAAAAGGTATTGTAGTTCACTTGCTTCCGTAGTGCGTATTTTTGCTGCTTATTTCGCAAAGAAAACACTCAACTTCAAAGAAAAGCGTGTTTTTGCCCGTTGACACATATGTCAATATAAGATATTACTGAAGTTATTTTGTATGCGGTTTGTTCTGGTGCCATTGGCTTGGTTTATGATTTGAAGTTTTATTCTTGGAATTTGGAAAACAACAATGCTAATGGCTAGTTTTGATTGCTGGTGACAGTTTGTTGTTCTGTGTTGCAACCTGGCAAATCCTGTGGGCCACAAATTATATGTATTTTGCGGTTTATTTGAAGCTAAAATTGAAAAAACTAAACTTGAAAAGCCGTAGGGTCACAGATCTGTTGATTAAAAAGTCTGTGAGAGCTTGAAAACTATTGTGCAATGGCTGAGAGTCAAGACCTGTACTAATTTTTCCAACTTTCCGTTCCGTTCAGTTCAGATGTCGGCCCGCCCATGTTGCCCATTAGGAGAAAAAAAGTTCATCATGGGCCTTTAGCTCGTACATTATCATGAGTGTTCCTTGTCCCGCTTCTCATTCGTTTTTCTGTATCATTTTTTATTTCACGTGTATGTGATACGTTTTAAATAGACTCTTTTGACCAGGTCGCGGACAAAACTTGGTGGCTGAAATCGACCACCCAATTGTCATTCAAAAAAAATGTCTAACATGGTATGCAAATTGCAAACCATTTCATCAATGGCTAATTTTACGTCCTACAAATTTCCTGAAATTATCACAAGAATAAAGTATCAATTGAAAAATTCTTTTATACTGGCAATATACAGTGCTAGTCTATATGCGAAATCTACGACCTAATTTGTAAGATCAGTTAAAAATTGTCTAGGTGGTTGTGACCCGCTAGCCGAATAGTTTTAAACTGCTGACTAACCCGAAGGTAGGTTTACAAAATTTCCAAGACCAAAAGACTACTGTCACTTTTGCTCCTGCCAAGTATCAAGCCAGTAATCAATGTACACGCTGTCGGCATATGGCTACACAGTTATATGAGAAGGTAACCCAGCTATGCACGGCATCTGCCTTGAGGGGCTAACCAAACCCTTTCCTCCACAAATGTAGTCACTTTCAAAATATAACTAACTACCGCTCTACAGCCAAGAAACAACTCTTTAGCACCGCACCCTCGGGCTGGTTCAGCCAGCCCAGAACGCTATATCCCTTTTTATATTTGGAAATCTTTCACAAATTTGGACTTCTGCAAATTCATAGTCAAGCGGAAGTCCTTTGCTTGTTATGTCAGTGAAGAGATCCCTTACCCCGTCCGACCTGTAAGAAACACAAGCACACCCGGCCCTGACCGCCACAAAGCTTGATTCATGTCTGAGTCAGTTAGTAAAAGTGCCTAGTTTTCAAAATTTAGCGTCGACATATGACTGCTAGGCATCTACTAACCTCCAAAAACTCATTTTTAAACGAGTTTTTACGCTAAACTACAATTATTTGTCAAATAAACATATCTATTAACCTTCGGGTCATGTCTTATATTGACATATATGTAAGGCGACTCGTTGCCGCTCCTAATAATGGCCCAAGCGGGAACAGTGGGTACCAGCTTTAGGGGATGATTGTTCTCTCGCCCTTAGCCTTAACCACACCGCCGGCGAGGCTTTCAGGTATGATGATCGGGGTCTTCCGTACGGGCCGGGGTTGCCGGACACCGACGGGAAAGGGGGCTTACCTAAACTACGGGGCAAGGAGCAGTAGGCGCAGATCACTGAATAAATCCCGCCCGCTAAGCCTGAATGGCCCTCCCGAGTATGCGGGGTAACACGCGGCGGTGGGCCAGGTCACGGCGCATACGGAACGCAGGGGTGGCAGGGCCTCTCTAGGCCGATACTGCCCGGGGACTAGAGTAGAGTTGAACTGGCAGGGCCACTAGGCCGAAACTGCCCAATACGGACACGAACAAGCGAATAGAAATAACACGTTTAACGAAAACACTAACAGGCCATTTTGGCAGAAAACCGGGGAATACAATAAAGGGGCAAACCAATTACGAATACCGCCGCACAGGCCAAACTCTACGCACCAACTGACTATAATCCTCACAGCTACTTTACAGTAAAGGCAGACTAAGCGTACACGCACACAAGAGAGCGAGTACGTACATAACGTTAAATTACTATGAGCGTTAATTCACAAATGTGCGATGTTAAAAGGTAAGTGGAAGTGTGAATAGGGAGTAAGTGAGGCTCTCCCAGGTGAAGCCTTACTGATCTTCCCCTCCTCACTTAATTGTGCTCCTGCACAATTAGGCAAGAAGCGAGAAAACCGTAAGCCGACACAGATGGGGTGTTGGTAGTGGGAGTTAGGGGAGTTTTGAGAAGATTGAGGAAGAATTTTAACCCCGGGAGGGCTCTTCCCCTCCTCATTTATGACCACACAATTTATACCCAAGAAAATATCCCAATACATAATATATTACGACAAAACATACAAAGTACACAATATCACTATACAAATCACTGATGAGTTCTCGCTGAGGTGGGTTAGTTGATTCCTGATTAAGTGAGGTTAGTTGGACGAATTAGGCGAATGTACAAGGCATTGATTAGTGTACACGAATTGCAAGTACGATCACACGAGTTCAAAATATTATGGCAAGGTAAGTTTGAATATTGGCAAAAAGTTCACAGCTCCGACACGGAATGTAATAGGTTCACAGTTTATACAGTCCATACAGTCCATAATCCTCAGACGTTCCGAGGTGCATATGGGGATGGGGTGTCGCCATAGGCGCCGCAACAAAAGCCAGGGAGGTAGACGATTTACTGCTCGGAATTGAGCAAAAACGCACCGTTCGTAATTCCAAAATTGAGCAGTTACGCATAGTTCACAGTTCGAAAATTGAGCGATAGCGCCGAGGTAGATGTTACGAAGGTAGGACGCGGCAGCAGAGGTAGAACGCTGCGGTTTGAGCACTGAGGATTAAACGTCGCCGGTCCAACATTGTTTGGAATCTAGTTGGGCGTGACACGTCTGGCAGGCGTTCAACGGTGCCTCATTGGCTCTCGCTTAGGCCGCCATCGATGCACTGCACCATAGGCTGTTGTGGCACGGGCGTTGGCACATATTACACATACAGTATACGCACTACAAAAATCACAAATAATACATCACAATTTACACTAGCATACTAACGCAAGTAATTACGACAAAACAAATAGACACACACAAATGGCAGTTCAAATACTCACAGAGCACAAATTAGAAGGCAAGTTATAACAATACCAGTATCAAGAAATGAAAAGTAAGCACAAAGTAAAGCATACAAGGCTAGTGACATAGCATAGCGAATCTTTACACAGCCAATTACAGACGGAATAAGAAAAAATAAAAATATTTTTGGTTTTTATGATTATGATATGTTTTTGTATTTCAAATTTTATGCCTTTTTTTGAAAAAGAAGAGCAATATGAAAAAAATATTTTAAATAAAATAAAATTTTATTTAATGCTGATCTTCATTGTCTCTTTGGCATAATAAGTTGGCGAATTAGCGTCTTTTTGCGTAATAAGTGACAGTTCGCTGGCTACGGCCTAGCGACTGAGCGGCCTGCGTTCGCACACGGGTCGAACGAGTAAGGCGGGCGGCGCGAGTAGAGCGAGTGACGATTGCGTGGGTCACCTCGTGCTGTTGCTCGGGCAGGCATGTCGCGATAAGGGACGTAGGCGGGTCCCGTGTTGACGATAGGGCCAGTGACCAATTGAAGACCTAGGTCATTCGCCTTGGGGCGTTCCAGGCGTGGGACCTCGATGCGAAAAGGAGTCGTTTGCTGAACAGATGCCACTACGCCTTCCGGTCGTACGGTGGGCGTGTCCATCCGTGGCGGCCACTATTCACGCTCCTCCACCTCCACGTCGGACAGTTGTTCGATGACCGACTGAGGCAGCGAGGAAGGTTCTACCTCCATTGGTCGCTCCTCTTTTTGTTGTTGCGATTGTTGTTGGGACACCCCTTCCGACGGTTTTGGGTCCTGTCCCGCTGGGCGTCGATCGTCCCGCGTGTCAGTAGGATCCCGCTGTGTGGGGTCCAGGATTGGGCTTCGTCGACGGGTGCCTCGTCCGACACTATGATATTCACGCCGGTCGGGTTCCGGTGGAGGCGTACGTCGCGAGCGTCCGCGTCCCCTGGACCTATCGCTCCGAGCTCGGGGTGGCTCATGCTCTTGCCTGGTTCGGTGCTCATAGGATCCATGAGGAGTCGAGCTGACTCGCCGGTGATGTTGTTCCTGCGGGTCTCGGTTGTTCCTCTTCTTGGGTTCGACGCTTTTTATCTTCCTCTTCCTGTCTGCGTCGTCGTTCTCTAGAATCCTCACGGCGTAGTGTTGTGAAACCGCAGGTCGTTGCTGAGCCGGTGCAAGATCTGGTTCGACAGTAATCGGCATCGAGCTCGGATCCTTAGCTTTATCCTTTCCTGTCTCTCCAGCTTATGCTGCTTTCATGCAGACCGTTTGACCGATTCACCAATCGTTGCAGCATCGGTTCCACGAATACTTCCTGAGTGCTGGTGCTAGCCTGGTTCGGATGGTCGAGATTCTTGGTGTCTCGTGACCACACTAGTCTCTTCCACCTCCTCTTCCATGCCTGCAGCAAGTCGGTCTCCCGCAGCTTCCGAATCCATGGTTTCGTCACCCGATGATAGTTCGACTTCTTCTTCGATTTGCCAGGAGTTTTGGGATCCCGTCTTCTCCGTTGCCTGAGTCTTCGCGCTGTGGTGTAGCTTTGGCAGCTGTTCTATCCTCTGCCTCTTGGCCGAGGTGAAGGCGGGCCGCGATCCAAGCGTTGGTTTGATCGTCAACTTCTGAGATTGGCTCGAGGAGAAGTTCAACGCGAGGGTTGGAGGGGGTCCACCGCGCTCATTCCCGGGAATGGAGGAGCATCCGCGGTGGGTGGGGCTTGGAAGTCAATAATAGCCGCGACTTCCTTTGGCTTCAGAGCCCTGGCGGGTGCTGGTTTCTTCCGCATTTGGCCTTATCTTCAGTTCGTCCCGCTTGAGCCAATAGTTGAGCAAATGTTCGAATTGTCAAATAGTGAGCAAGTAGCGGCAGGACGAGTCGGCAGATCGCAGGACTAATCAGTAATTAATGTTCCCTCCATGGAACGTCCTCAGCCAATCTGCAATACAATAACCTCTTCACATCACTCGTCAAGTACAGGCAGCTATCCAACCCCACTACCCAAAAATTTTGAAAAATTTGCAGCTTCATTACTCAAATAGGCATGGTTGACTAAGGCTTCACAATGACCACTGATAAACGGGCAGGCTATCTAATAAACTAAAACCCCTTGTTTTTGGACAATTGAGCTCCTCCCCATAGTTGAAGTTTGTGTGGACCCCTGGTGGGTTGCTGGCGTTGAACCCAAGATATGCTCAACAAGTCGTAGTCGGATAGGCTGAAAAAATTGCGGTGACCGGATAAAAATCTAGCATTCTGAAGACGCAGGTGAGTTGAAGGGTCTAGTAGGTAATAGTTGAGACCTCAGGACGGGAGAATTTTGCAGTAGTTGTAGATAGTGGACGCCATAGAAATTTGCACACAGGAAATTTCATTCATCGGACCAGCACACAGGAAGCGGATGAGTTGTTTATTGGCACAATTCTATATACATACAATATATACACGGCAAAACATAGCAAGGCACAGCAAAATACACGGCAATGATGTTGGGATAGGGGTTCAACCGAGTCCGGTATTCTAAACGATGCCTCATGGCCTCGCATATCCCTCACAAGGTAACCCCTATTTTTCCTTGGGCTGACTGGAGTTACTCGGAGTCCGAAGATTCCAAGTTCGGGTCCGCACCACTGCGGATGGGCTGGTCTGTCTGTTGTTCTGTGCTGGTTCCGTTTTCCTTTTCGTCTTCCGTATTTGGTTGGTTCATTTCTTCCCCGAAAGTCGGTGGTGGACGAAGTTTTTTTAGCCGGTTCACGTGGATCGGGTTGAAGATTTCTTCCGTGTAGAGTGACTGGATAAGCACATTGTGCGGGCTGAGTTTCTCCACTACCCGGTAGGGTCCTTGGTACTTCTGTCTCAGCTTCGGACTTTGACCAGGCTTGGATGTTTGGAGGTGTATATAGCGCTGTCACACCGAACCTGACAAACTTAATTAAAATAAAGATTGCGAGAGTAAAATAAATGTACATTTTTATTCCTATCTTTATGATAATTTTAAATAAAACAGTGGTTTTAATTATTACTTTAGTATAACACTAAACCCAAGCCCACGTTTACACTGAGTTTTTTCAGCATTTCCAGTTTTTTCGCTGCTCGAGCAGCTGAAAAAAGCCGGAAATGCAGCGTTGTCATGGCAGCGATATAGCTAGATTATAGTGACCGCCATACTTATTGGTTTTTTTCCAGCTGCTGTAATTTTTTCCGGTAGTTTCAGCTTTTTTCAGCTGCTCGTGCAGCGGAAAAAAAGCTGAAAATGTCGCAAAAAGGTTCGAGCTTTTTTACAGCTGCTGAGCAGCTGAAAAATAGCTCAATGTAAATACGGCTTTACCTTTAATTTATGCAATAAGAGCATCAAATGCAAGCACTGTCATAACTGTTAAAATTACTTTTTTTACACTTTAAAAATTCACCAAAACTTTACTTACAATTCAGTGGTCGAACTGCCATATCTAAAGTCTGACCAAAAAAGGTTGAGTCACTTCATGTTTTGCATGTTGCATAAAAATGGTAAGAGATAGCCCCAACAAAGTATATATATTTTTGACCCTTGGGACGAGTAGAATTTCGTAGTGACCATCACTGGTCACCACTGGTCACTCTGACGAAAAAGTTACTGTACGCCCACCAAACTCACAAGTAACATTCATAATATATTGTAGGTTTATGTCCAGCAGACGATCTTTCGAATGAGCTATTGATGTCTACTCAATGTCCACTCAGTGTCCACTTATTAACTGTCGAAGAAAAAGTGCTTTTTTGTTACTAAAACAATTCTTGAATATTTTCACGGTCCAATTTTCCTGTCATAGTGTGAAAAATAACGCGGGGTATTTGTTCCTACTCCTTACTGTACTGTATTGTACTGTAGCTGCATGTAATACACCCGGTAAACTGACCACTTGACCACTAGGGGGGCAAATCGAGATTTTTTTCACAGGTTACAGATATGAATCTTGTAATTTAGCCTATCTGAAGCTGCAAGAATTGCTACTACTGCTTAATTTCAAAAACGGTTTACTTTTTTCACTGGTGAGTGACCAGTGGTCATTTCCCAAAAACTTGCATCAAGCCGAGTGGTCGGAGGCGCTACTCGCCAACGGATGGGTCGAGGGTTCAATCCCTGGCCGTTAACGTTGTTTATCTTTTTTCTTTTTTAGTTTAACATATTTTATTGCATTTCTAACATAATTAAAGCTTTCTGGGCGTTTAAACTTGTGATTTTAAAATTTTTACACATCTAAGCAGAAAACATAACTGCAATGTTTCTCTGTAGAATTGTTAAAAACACAAATTTTTTTAAAAAAATAACAATTTTAAACGCACAGAAAGCTTTAATCGTGTAAGGAATGCAATAAAATATGTTAAACTAAAAAAAGAAAAAAGATAAACAACGTTGCCGGCCAGGGATCGAACGCTCGACCCATCCGATGGGGTGGCCTGCCCCTCGGCTTGGTGGAGCTTTTTGGAAATGACAACTGGTTCACCAGTGAAAAAGTAAACCGTTAGGTGATGTGGAAATTTCGGTGTGGTGTGGTGTTTTGCAGCTCAGTACAATACAGTACAAATAAGGAGTCGGAACAAATACCCCGCGTTATTTTTCACACTGACAGGAAAATTGGACCGTGAAAATATTTAAGAATTGTTTTAGTAACAAAAAAGCACTTTTTCTTCGACAGTTAATAAGTGGACACTGAGTGGACATTGAGTAGACATCAATAGCTCATTCGAAAGTTCGTCTGCTGGACATAAATCTACAATATATTATGAATGTTACTTGTGAGTTTGGTGGGCGTACAGTAACTTTTTGTCAGAGTGACCAGTAGTGACCAGTGATGGTCACTACGAAATTCTACTCGTCCCAAGGGTTAAGAATATATATACTTTGTTGGGGCTATCTCTTAACATTTTTATGCAACAAGCAAAACATGAAGTGACTCAACCTTTTTACGCGGCGGCCTCAGCCGCCGCGTATATACTATAGTGCAAATCTGTGCGTCAAGAGCACGCAAATCTCACCATTCCAGTGTTAAACTGCTGGTAGGTCAGCAGATAACACAGTTGGTGTGGGTGTGTGTGGTATATCTTGTGTGTACGTTAATACGTACTTAGTCTCAGCAGCCTTAGCTACGTTCTGGTTCTACTAGTGTTTGTGACCGGCCGCGAAAGCCGGCAGGCCGGCCGGCCGGAGCGGCCGAATTTTTGGATAAAACCAGTCCAGAGTGTTATTTTGGCATAAAGTTAGCCTGCCGGATTGTTATGCCGGCCTAATTTTGTCAGTCGGTTGAATCTGGCTGGCCGGCCGGTGTTTTTAACCGGCCGGCCGGCCGGCCGATTTTGACCGGCCGGACGGCTGATTTTAGCCGGCCGGCTTTTCCCGGCCGGTCACAAACACTACGTTCTACTGCATGCTGTCATTTGCTTTATGACAAGTAGGATGAATTTTGCATACAGGAGACAGTAAAAAGACAAAACCTGTTGCAACACTTCTTCGTAAATTGTTTATCAGCGTGTCGGAAGCTACACATTTTGAAGGCTGATGACATGGCAGCAGTGCTATGACACGGTTCTGAATGGCGTTCTGCTATGATAAAACAGCGTGAGCGACTGACCAATCCGACATCAGTCCAAGCCTACTTTTTTGTGCGAGCTTTTTGTTTTCATAAAAAAGCAATAAAATAATTGCTGATGAACAAACAGCCGGACTTGATTTTTATGAATACCATAAGCCCGGCTTCTCATCGCAGCTTTTATGAATACCAATAAGCCTGGAGTAAACCGAGCTTGGTTCTATGAATGCGCAAAGCCGGGATTTTAAGCCCGGCTTGGTGTAAATGTGAATAAAAAGCCAGGCTTACACTTTTATGAATAGCAGTGCAGTAGTTGATTGGCGCGCTATTTTTGCCCGATGCGAACTAAGCCTAATAGCTGATGTTTATTACATATGTATGTTGCCTTCTAAATACTTCAAGTGCCGCGTTTTATATTCGTAGAATATCATCAGCACAGCAAGCATGTCGCACCGTAATCTGTCAAAAATAAGTTAAACCTTACTCGCAAAACGTGCTTGTTTGGTCAGACTTTATTTAATGTTCCACAGGATAATATTCTGGATATGATGACCTACTGTAATTCAGAATGCATTCGATTAAAAAGTTGGTAGAAAGAACTTGCTCGCTGTTTGCTTTCGGATTGTGTGGAGTGTGGACATTTTAGTAGTAAAACTGTATATTCACATAACCATTGACCATTACAATTGTGGTCTTGCGTGTGGCAGGCTTACTAGTTGTCTGAATGACAATCAGGCTGAACGTTGATTCTTGTGCCAATGATATTGAGCAAAAGAACAGCTTTAAAACAAGTTCTGAAAACACAAAACGACAGTTTATTGAGTCCAATTCAAGCATGGAAAACGGAATAGATGAACCGTCATTTAGCGATGATGAAAGTTACGTGGATAATATTACCGATGAAGGTTAGTCATGTTCATTTTCATTATGGCTTGTTAACTGGCCAGCAGTGGCGTACCCAGGGGGGGGGCTAGGGGGACATCAGCCCCCCCCTTCGCGATTTTAGCCCCCCCCTTCGCGATTTCAGCCCCCCCCTTTTTTCACTTTTTTCCTGTGGTCTTCTTTGGTTTTATGACACCTCTGAAAAAAATTTTCCGGCACGTTCCCAATTGACTAAAATTACACTGAAATTTCAAAAATTTTCCAAAATTTTCTTTCGAGGGGATCTCGCCCCTAATTCATTACTGCTCTAATGTATATACATGACTTATATCTGCTATGGTGCATTAATAATGAGTAATGCTGACAACTATTATTGGTATTTAGTTATATATTTTGTGTGGCTTTTAATTAAAAACCGTGTGGTGGGTGGAGTGGAGGACGAACGTCTAAGGACAGCCCTTGTCACCCATGGTTTTTCTTCAATTTTTTTCCTGTATACAACGTATTTTTCAGGTTTGCTAGTCCCCCCATGGGCCGATTTTTCGTGCTTTTTTTATCTAAATAGGTTAAAAGTTTGAAATATTTGACATAACAAAATCTGACTCTGAACAGACCGCTGCTACAACTATGATTTCACGACAAGTGTTGCTTAGAATTGGTTTTTCTATGCAATTATTATTTCAAAATTCTAAAAATACTCCGGCTTCTGGGGGGAGGGGGGGGGGGCTGCCAAACCACAGGAAAACCAGGAATTCTGAATTTTCTGTAAAATTTTTTCGGTTACGGATTTTTCAGATGTTTTTTACTCTTTCCATTCAGAGACATTTTACAGACTTTTAAAGGAAATTCAGATAAATTTCAGAGAAGTTCAGGGGAAATTCAGAGAATTTCACCCAGAATTCAGAGACTCTGAATTTTCCCTGAAAAAAATGTTACTGGCTTTTCAGATAAATTTCAGATACTTTTTACACGAGTTTCAGAGAAAATTCACATGTTTTTCACATCTGTAAATATCAGGTAAATTTTATCTGAAATTCTTGTAAAAAGTATCTGAAATTTATCTGAAAAGCCAGTAACATTTTTTTCAGGGAAAATTCAGAGTCTCTGAATTCTGGGTGAAATTCTCTGAATTTCCCCTGAACTTCTCTGAAATTTATCTGAAATTCCTCTGAAAGTCTGTAAAATGTCTCTGAATGGAAAGGGTAAAAAACATCTGAAAAATCCGTAACCGAAAAAATTTTACAGAAAATTCAGATTCCTGGTTTTCCTGTGAACCCAGACCCCTGCAACCACTCTTTTTTTACTACCAGTGTTGCTTAGAATTGCTTTTTCAATGCAAATTTTATTTCAAAATTCTAAAAAAGCTTTAGCTTCTGGGGGCTGCCGCCCCCAGACCCCTGCAACCACTATGATTTCACAACAACTGTTGCTTAGGGCCTTTTCACAAATTATATTAACTGGATTAGATTATCTAGATTAACTTCAGTAACTAAGCATTAAATTGACGAAAGTTTATGAAACTTTGCAGAACAACTAAACCAAGTAATCTTCATTTGCTCGCAAAATTTTATGTAGTTTTACGTTAATTCAACGTTTAGTTATAAAGTTAATCTAGTTGAAGAAGAAGAAAGAATTTTATTGCTGAAAAAAAGACCAGCGGCTCACAATCCGTGCTAACATTATTACGTCCACTAGGCCGTTGGCATCTAATGTTAGTAAGCAATTATATTGCCGCAGACAAGAAGGCCGCCCCGGAGGGGCTGCCAGCCGTCTGGTGAGGCGTTTATTAGTTGTTAGTACAGAATGTAGGAAAAAAAACAGACAAAAAAGACAACAAAAAAAACAATGCATCATCGCAAAAATATAAAAGAAAAAAGCAGCAACTAAGAACAGAAGGAAACGGCATCATAACAAGGTGCCCGACTAGACATCAGCAATAAGGCCCTGGAGCGACCACTCACTGGTCAATTTAATCCACGCCCGTGTAAAAAACAGGACAGGTCGATTTTCTTAATACTTTGACGAAAACTATTGACTGACGTTTGCAGTACTATTTCATCAGGAAGTTGGTTCCAAACTGGGATAACTCTCCACGAGAAAAAGTTTTGGGTGGAGTTTAATTTGGGTGTAAATTTGGGCCGGAGTTTCAACGAATGTCCCCGTGATCCGTGACTAGTATAAGAAAACATAGTGTCAAAATCAACATCTATCAATCCCTTTACAATACGAAAACAAAGCACTAGGTCATTTATCAATCGTCTCTGCTCTAGGCTATGAATACATAGCAATTTTAATCGTTGAGAATAGGATAAATGACGAATGTCGGCAAATCTTTTTGTGAAAGACCTCAGCACTTTCTCTACAGTGTCAATGTCTTTCAACAGTGCAGGTGACCAAAGGGGGGTGTTGTACTCAACAATGGGACGGACAAAGGTGTCAAACAGTTTTAGCAAAAAGCTCTTGTTTCGACTAACGAATGTGTTAAATATTAGAGCATTTAAAATCAAAGCCTTACGAGCTATTTTTGCACAGTACATAGAAGATTTTTGGTCATTGGATAGCATTATGCCAAGATCAGAAACTGTTTTTACTCTACTGAGTATGTGACCATTCAGGGAATACTGAACAGGGCTTGTGTGAACCTCCCAACAGAAAACTGAACATTTGGATATGGCAAGAGTTAATTGCCAAGTAGAAGCCCACCGACAAACTCTGTCCAAATCATCCTGAAGAAGGGTGCACGCACAACCACGCTTACAGACCTTATATATTTTGGCATCATCAGCAAAAAGCTCTATTGTACTGTGAAAAACAACGTCGGGCAGATCATTTATATACAATAAAAACAAAAGTGGTCCCAACACCGACCCTTGTGGTACCCCACTACGCACATAGGCATACTTTGAATACATTCCATTTATGCACACACGATGTAAACGATTATACAAAAAAGATTGAAACCATCTCAAAAGCGTTGCTCCAATACCGTAACTTTTCATCTTATGCATCAATTTGGAGTGTGATACTGTATCAAAAGCGCGTGCAAAATCTATATATATTGCATGAGTTTGATTACCTGCGTCTCTGGATTCGAACCACGACTGCAGTGTAACCAGAAGATTAGTCAAAGTAGATTTACCTTTTCGAAAACCGTGCTGCTTGTTTGTAATTAATTTATTAGCAGATAGATGGTCCCAAAGCTGATTTACAATAATAGATTCTAGAATTTTGCACGATACAACTGTTAAACTGATGGGTCGGTAATTGCTGGGGTCCGAATTTTGACCCTTTCTTTTAAATATAATTAATATCTTTTGTGAAAAGGCCCTTAGAAATGGTTTTTCAATGCAAAATTTATTTCAAAATTCTAAAAAAGCTCCAGCTTCTGGGGGCTGCCGCCCCCAGACCCCTGCAACCACTATGTTGCGTAAATAAAACTTTTTTGCAATATCAATGAAATCAGTAAAAAAATTTTAAAAAGCTGAACTTTCTGCAGACTGCCGCGGACCGCGGACTGCGTGTGCGTTTTCACCCCCCCCCCCCCCCCGGTCGTCGACCATCAGTTCAGCCCCCCCCTTCGCGAAATCCTGGGTACGCTACTGCTGGCCAGTGGCTAGTATTTGCTATTTTGTTCGTAATAAATTTCGAGGGGGAGAAAATGTCTAAAGCATTATTTACTGGATTTACTAAAAGTTTCGATCTTTCACAGGTTTGGTTAGTCGAAACAGGGAAACCAGAAATCTGAATTTTCTGTAAATTTCTTTTGGTTACAGATTTTTCAGATATTTTTTACCCTTTCCATTCAGAGATATTTTACAGACTTTCAGGGGAATTTCAGATAAATTTCAGAAAAGTTCAGGGGAAGTTCAGAGAATTTCACCCAGAATTCAGAGACTGAATTTTATCTGAAAAAATGTTACTGGCTTTTCAGATAAATTTCAGATACTTTTTATCCGAAATTTAGGTAAAATTTACCTACTTTTTACAGATGTGAAAAGCATGTGAATTATCTCTGAAACTCCTGTAAAAAGTGTTCGAAATTTATCTGAAAAGCCAGTAACGTTTTTCAGATAAAATTTAGAGTCTGCATTTAGGGTGAAATTCTCTGAAATTTCCCTGGATTTCTCTGAAATTTCTCTGAGTCTGTAAACTATCTGTGAATGGAAAGGGTAAAAAACATCTGAAAAATCTTTAATTGAAATATTTTACAGATAATTCAGATTCACTGGTTTTCTTGTGAAACAGGGTAGATTACTATTAAAGCGGGTCCTTTATAATTCCAACGATTAACGAATATCTGTCGAGTACCGGTGTGGGTTTGTTTTTATTTCTTCATTTCTTCATGATATTTAGTTTTATTTTACACGCTCTCGGTTATTACGTTTATTTTTAGGAACGGGGCCATTTATTTTTGTGACGAGTTTTCATATACCGATTTTAGTTCTCACGGCACATATGGGTGTGAGCGGGGGAATTGCTACTCCACAAACTAATCTCCACATGTCATATGTGGTACCTAGCCAGTAGCCACCACACTTTGGTAATTGTAGTTGTTCTGTGTCTTTTATCTATGCTTTTACGTATTTTAGACCTATTGCCGGACATCTTGGCTGAAAGACCGACAGAAAATGACAACACCGAAAACATAATTATCGTTGATGGTATTCCAGTTATTGGTAAAGATCGGCTGCCGAAGCTAAAAGGCGTGCTGACAAAGATATTTGCAAAATTTGGAGACATAAAGGAGCAGCATTATCCTTTAGACGACTCTGAGCAGACCAAGGGGTAAACTGATTCAGTCTCGAAAATGTTAAGATGGATTCAGGCAAATTTATATTTTTGACAATAAATAAGTTTAGAGTTGTAAAAATTGTTAAAAAATTGTTCAAATTTTAGAGTTGTGCTCGTAGTCAGTGGCGTAGTGAAGTGGGGGCGGAGGCAGTAAGTAGCGTAGTTTATCTGAGGTGTGGGAAAACTGTGAGGGGGGTACCAAGAAAGCAGTAAAGCACCCCCACGGCTGGTGACGGGCAGGTAGACCCCTCTAGGTCAGGAAGCTGTGAAACTGTTTCGTTTTACTGTTTTAAAGCTTTTATTCAATATTTAATGTTTTCCGTGTTCCACTAATGTTTACTGCGTCATGTATATACGCCATAGTTCTTTTTGGTCGGTTAATATTATCAGGGTTGGCGCGACAGCGCCCAACCCTAGAATAGGAGAAAATCCACTCAATGCGGATTTTTGAAATTTAATTTTTAAATAACTTAAAATATATGCAGGCGAATGACTTTTAATTTGGTGTGTGTATCCTTCTAGTGGAAGGCTATATGCCTGCCAAATTTCGAAGAGATTGGTTGAGTCTAACTTGAGATATGAAAAGTTGTCTTTTGCAAACTTGACACTTTCCCTCTTTTTTTTTCAACAGCTCTACCGGACCGGACGCTTGTAGGGTTGTCATGATTATATGTTTTTCACATTTAGTTTGACCAAACTTAGAAAGTAACGGGCCACTTTTTTCAATTTCGTTTCCGTTCGGTCTCTGCTGGGAGGGGGGAAACCCCTTTTTTGGGGTCCGAAAAATTTCTAGCCAACTTTTGAGAAGTCACGCAAGTGAGGTAGCCTCCATCTCTTGCATACAGGGTAGTGTAGTGGTGCTATAGTGCATCTGCTATTTTGGAGTCGATCGTGTAACTGTACCGCTGGGGAGGGGGCTCGGAAGGTAATTCACGTGTATTAAGGGCTTAGGCTACCTAGGGGCAGTACAGCCAAGACGGTTGCAGATAGAGGTCTGTCGTTTTGTATGCGAATATAAACCCATATACTGCGCATTGCAGGGCGCTATTAGTTTTGCAGTCAGATTTTCCTGATAGCCAGAACTGGTGCACCCCCCTCCGGCACCCTGCCAGCAAGGTTTTTCGTGACTTTGTCAATGTATAACGCTTTAATGGTTAATCATTCGTGCTGTATTGTTATGATGACGCAATAAATACGTGCAGGGGTGTCAGTTGATGTTGTTTGGTCAGCGTCGCGTATGGTGTCTCACTTTGGCACCCCAGGCAAATTGGCAGAAGTCTCAGGTCGCATCAAAATGTATATAACCACCTAGGGTACTTTTGGGGTGGAAATTTTTTTCGATTTTTTTCTTGAAATCTCGCTTCTAGGAGTTATTTGGGCCCCTGAACACGAATCTGGGGTTAGTTTTTGCCTATCACCCCCCTGGACCCGCCTATACGGCCCCCTCAGGGTACCCCCCCGCGCCAGGGGGTCCTCAGGGGTCAAATTTTCGAAATTGAGATTTTGATGTCTCGAGGGGTAATTTGGTCCCCTGAACATGAATCCGAGGTCCATTTTTACCTAGGACCTTCCTGGACCCCCCTACGACCCCCTCAGTGAACCCCCCCCTGGGGGGTCCTCAGGGGTCAAATTTTCGAAATTGAGATTTTGATGTCTCTAGGGATAATTTGTGCCCCTGAACACGAATCAGGGGTTTGTTTTAGCCTAGGACCTTCTATGACCCCCCTATGGCCCCTTCAGGGTACCGCCCCAAAGGGGTCAAAATGGGGCAAATTTTCGAAATTGAGATTTTGATGTCGATAGGGGTAATTAGAGCGCCTGAACGCGAATCTAATGTCCATGTTTGTCTAGGAACCTACTGTAGCCCCCGACGACCCCCCCTCACTGGTACCCAGAGTACCCCCGCCCCCAAATTTTCAAATCAGGATTATGATCAGCGATAGGGGTAATTTGGACCTCTAAACACATATCTGAACTTTTTTGGCTTGGACCGTCTTGGACTCCACTTTGGCGCCGTAAAGGGTCGTAGACTAGGGTCGTTTGTCAGGTATAGAGGGTTGCTGAGAAATTGCGACCGATGTTCACCTGCCAGGGCCGTCAATTTTTTTCCACTTCTATCAATTAATAATATCACGATTTCGTTTTAGGCATATATTGTTTTTGATGCTGAACACGAAAATTAACTTTTTTTACGAAAAAGTTATATAACAGTTACAGTTTGCATGTCATTGGTTTTAACTAAAGCGGAAAAACGCATAGAATTATTATAAAAATGCCCCCATCGGGCATCACTGAGGTTAGAATAGGAGGTTCTAAAGCGGAAAAATGCAATCTAGCTCGTTAAAGACAATGGACAAGTTTGCTGTGAATAGGAAAAATTCATTTTGTTAAAGTTTGTGGACAAGAGCGATCAGAATAGCCAGCCCCATGACACATTAGCGCTTTCTGCACCCTATTCGCGCGGATTATAAAGTCAACATAATGAGACCTTTTTACGTTCTTGGAATTGAAAAGGTTTGTGTATATATTCTTGGTAGAACGATGCAGAAATTACTTACTGTTGACCAATAACAGAAATTGCCAATAAATAGTAACTAAATACCCAATAGGCGAACTTTTCAGCCCGTGCCAGGTGCGGTGCGGACATTACAGTATATTACATTACGTTGTAATAGTTGACCAATTAATATATGGTTTGTATTGTAGTATCATATGCAATCAAGCTTAATATGTTAATGAGATCATACAAGTGATTGATACTCGCTCTCACGAAACGCGCTAGAGACGAAATACTTAAAAATTTCTACATGTCTGTTACATTACAATCTAGCTAACGTAATATTGGCGTTTTCGGAATCTGGCGGTTACGAATGATTCGCGCGAATAGGGTGCAGAAAGCGCTAATGTGTCATGGGGCTGGCTATTCTGATCGCTCTTGTCCACAAACTTTAACAAAATGAATTTTTCCTATTCACAGCAAACTTGTCCATTGTCTTTAACGAGCTAGATTGCATTTTTCCGCTTTAGAACCTCCTATTCTAACCTCAGTGATGCCCGATGGGGGCATTTTTATAATAATGTTATCTTGCTGTTTTTTTAATTGTAGGTTTGCCTTTATTGAATTTGAAAAGAAGCAGCATGCACAAGAAGCCAGAAGTCTTATGGACGGCTATAAACTTGACAAAAGCCACACATTTTTTGTCAACATATTTTCCGATCTAGACAAGTATAGACGAATATATACGTCTACAGTGTGCTGTGAAAGCTATTGATTATGTATATGTATCATAATTCCTACATATTCTTAGTCGCGTTGTTTTGTATGGAGGTGCTAGGTAAAAGACAGTACGGAGTATGCGATTGAGG
This sequence comes from Trissonchulus sp. WLG1_4, assembly GCA_030248245.1. Classification (NCBI taxonomy): domain Eukaryota; kingdom Metazoa; phylum Nematoda; class Enoplea; order Enoplida; family Ironidae; genus Trissonchulus; species Trissonchulus sp. WLG1_4. Next base: position 49,182 of record JASANF010013158.1, on the reverse strand, counting down.
AAACGTGGTGCCTCATGGTCGAATAGTTGGTCTACAGGTTTCTCTTTAATACTGAGGTGGAACCGTGGAAAGCGTCCAAAATTGCAATGATATGCCACGTGCATGGTGCTAGGCCAGTACAGTGCACTCCGGCGTGGGGGTTCTTATTTAAGTGTATACAACTACTAGCTTAGAACAGGTGAGAACCTTTCACTCGCAGTTGGGATAGATCGACCGTTCTTGCGTAATCCTTGTGCCCCCCTTTGGATTAACTTTGTTCCAAATCTACAGTGGAGGAAAACCTAAAACTAAGGTTTTCGTCTCCTACACTAACGAAGAATTATACTTTAGGTTCAAAAGTATTCCTGAGAAATGGGAGCCTCCAAAACCGAAGCCCTATGTTGATATGGTTAGTGTTTCAAACTCCTATTAAAGTAATTTTCATTAAAGGTTTGAAACGTGTTTTAAGCGTGTTTATTTAACAGCATAATTTTAACTAGGACCCAATTAACCAGGATCATTATTGGGTACCCAGCCGACGTATGAAGTATTGAAGTATCATTCAATTAAGTGTATATAATTATTGCCTTTATGTAGCGCGTTTCATAATAATATAAGCTGAAGATCTTATCTTAAACGTGTAAAAATTGCTCACATTGTGCACGCGCATATCATAAATCCAAAAAAACAATTTGGTTTGCACATTTACAATCGGTTCACTTACGGTTTTTTATCCACACTCATTTTGTCCCTTAGCAATTTCAACTAAACTGCTCACCCAACTGTAGCTTTTTGTTTCGTGAACACGTTGGGGTCCAGACTAGAATCAGCCGAAACTATTTTGTCTATACGTCGCATTAATAGACTCAGGTTTGTCCTTGTCCGTGTGTTCTTAAGAACCAGGGTTTTTCCAAAAAAAATCGTGAGCAAAATTCAGCAAAATTTCAATTTCAGTGTGCAAAATTTCAGGTCAGTGAGCAGATCGTGTATTTGCTAGTTTAGGTTTTATGCTTGGTTATCGTCAGACGCGTACCCAGAAAAGCGGAATTATTGCACTTTTAACACCAAAAGAGACACTTATTAGCACGTTTCACACTTATTAGCACACCAAAACAAGGCTATTTTTTGTGAATTGAGACTGGAGCTCAAAACACCAAAACGTATACCTTTGTTGGCCCACTGAGGGTCCAAAATCTATCAAATCTGGAAGTATTACAGCAATTTTTGAAATTGGGCACCGTAAAATGACTACAATCGTCATTAGTCGAGACGTTTCGGAGAATTTTCTGGGACAGGCACAACCTTTGGCGTACCAAGAAAAAATTTTTGGCGGTGGGGGGAATGACTTTTCGATTTTTTGCAATGGGTTAAGATGCATTTTTTAGCCATTTTAACGCTTACAAAATGCACTTTTTAGCATTTTTAACGCCTAAAAGTTCTAAGCCAAATTTTTAGACCGAATTTGGTTATCTGGAGGCGTATCAGAAATTTTTTCCGACAGAAAAATTAAAACAAAACATGATGTCACATCAGGCAGTGTATTACACAAGTAAATGAAGCAAAATGTGCTTGTGTAGACATGCAAATGCAGCATAATGTATACATGCATAGGCTTTCACGAAAGTTAATAACACGGAATATATAGTAAGCCACAAAGTTGCAGGGGTCTGGGGGCGGCAGCTCCCAAAAAAAAATTGGAAAAATTTTTGTTTTTTTCGGCCAAATTTTGTTAGAGACCTATCGGAAATTTTTTTCAGCCGACCATATAAAACCACAGGGGGGTCCCTTCAGAGCGGTGTGCAGAATTTGAGCAAAATTTTAATTTTGGTGAGCAAAATTTCAAAATCTTGAGTATTTGCCCCGTATTTTGCCCAAAAAACCCTGTTAAGAACAACGTGTGAACCCAGCTTTAGTTGTCAGTGTTTTATTAGAAAGATGTTTTCAGGGCAATCTCCGGTCGTGGTTGTTGAACCCCGATTGCCAGGATCAGTTTGTAGTGCAGTATGAGAGCGGTGAACGCGTTGCCGTATTCCTCAACACTCCGTCCGAACCCACGGTCCTGCAAGAGAAACAGGTATATATATATATAATATGACTTATGTGTAAATCATGCCAAAACGTACTTACCTCAAACTATGGTTTGGTAAAACCACCGTTGTGAAATCCATCCTATGAGTTTGGCTTCGTATGAGGTTTGCAAAATAGTTTGCTCTTAATTGGTCAGACGTGGATATTTGAATGACAAAAGGGCCGTAAGTTGTAGTTGGTAACATGACATAAGCAACTTAGTATATTTGTAACTATATAATGTGTTTATGTATATTAAAGTATAGCATGTTATATATAATATATCGTATATCATATCTAGTTAGTGTATAATAATATTAACTTACATAATAATTGTCTTATGTGAAAAACCTATATGTATAATTATTTGAAAATGAATCTGTTGTCAAATTGTGAGTGTTGGTTGTTCTAGCGCTGGACCGAAGCCACAACCAGATGGTCGCCTCAGGGCTCGTATTTGGCCACCTTCCATTTGCGTGGTATAGCCCTGTGGGGCGGCGACAAGTTTGAGCAAATCCAGCGATTTCCCCACTCCAATGTCGCCTGTATAGATTTCTCCCCCTGTGAAAAGTACATAAAGTCTAATCACAAAGTTGGTGACCCTAAAGCCCGGTTCATACTTGTCCTTAAGAACACAGGGACAGGGACAAGAACAATTTTCGGTCAGCTACTGTGAACAATTGACACAAGCGTTTCCGCTAATTTTTTGCATATGATCTGCAAGTGATCCCAGCAGTAATCATGCGAAAAGTTGGCTCATTTGGCCAGGCAGTTTTCTTGGAATTGCTTAAGGACAAAACAATAGGGCCAAGGATACGGACGAGTATGAACCGGCTTAAGGCAAAACAAAACATGTGATTCAATTACGACAAGAACGTATTTTTATTGTCACAAAAGTACATATATACGTCGGATGGTTAGAAATTCACATCTGTTTTCTGTTAGGCTCAGCAAGTTTTGGTCAGACTATGCTTTATTTAGTACATTAGATTGGATCATACATTTTACAGTTTCAGCTGGAATGTGCATGGAATTTCTCACATGATGACTTAGTTGATACACTCTTATTATTTTTTTTGCCGTGCAAAAATTTATTGTGTGAGATTTAGTCTTAGTCATAGTTTGTAGTTTTTATCGTGGAATGTGTATATGTGTGTGCTTGTGGTTGATTTAGATATTTGGTGACATATTCTGTGCCCAAAAGCCACAATGCCGAAGTACCAGACGCGGTTCGGGTGTGGGAAATACGCACTGGCGAAATGAAACGAGCCTTCCCGGGGAATGAAGCTCTCATACGCACCTGGCCATATTTTAGGTACATAAAGCCTGGTTTCCTGGCATATTTTTAATGGTTTGGGCGCTCCTCATTTTGTCCAAAGCCCCACAGTTTGGTCGTTTTTCCTATTTCAGATGACGCCCCCCCACAGCCCAATTTTTTTCCGAAACGACATTATTTAGTTTGTTGCGATGTCTTTTTTGTTGTGCTTTTTATTACTTCATTAAATTTAGTATCAGTGAAGCTATAATTGATAGTAGTCGAAAAAAGACTCCACCCAAATATTCAAATAGAGTCACAATTTCGGTACAAGGAACCATACATGTAACAGCACCGAAATTTTGGGTGCCCCTCCCCTCCCTTGGTCGGACCCCTCTCCCACCCCAAAATGACGCATTTTTTACCTTTTTTGACCAAAAAAACACCGATTTTATAATTTATGGCGAAAATTTTGGTAAAAATCGCTTAAATTTTACGAAAAAAAAGATTTTTTCAAATTTTGGCCAAAATTTTACTCCCGCCGGGACCCTCGCCCCTCTTTTCCCCCTGGCGGGCCCCCCCCTCCCTGCCCCCGGACCGAATTTTGGGGGGGGTCTTCCCCCCCAAACTACGTATATGCAAGGAACTCATTTACCAGCTATATAATGTATGCATTATTTTTAATGCATGGTCGCAAAGAACGAAAATATGAGACATACTAAGTGTAGTCTCACGTAACGGTAATTAGTATAATCTTAGCGAGCGTCAAACGTTCTTGTAGTTTAGTCGGTGTTTCTAATCGGCTTGTCGATTGAGTTGTGTGTATATTTTTCTAGGTGGAGCTACGATGACAAATACTTTGCGTGCGTGAAATCTGACAGCATATCAGTGTTTGAAACACCGGTACGTTATTTTCTGCCATCAGCGTTGAAAGGCTACATAATATGCAAAAAGGTTGTTACACATTCTGCTGTTGTTACAGTTTTCATTTTGTTTGTTTATTGTGCTTTGTTTTGTTTTCTGTTTAGGCCTGTACTCTATTGGATAAGAAGAGCATCAAAATTTTGGGACTCAGGTTAGCTATATCCATTTAGCTTAGTAAATTACTATACAATATTTATGGCTACCTTACTTCTCTCTTCAAGACTTCCTTTTTTATTAAATTTACAATTTAAACCTTCAAATAGGTTGTCTGCCTGAATCTGTTGTCAAAGCAGGCTGTGAAATCTGTACGGTCTGTCTGTCTGGTGACTGGTCTGATTTTAAGTTTGAATACGGCAGTATTGTCTCTGGGAGGCGCGGTAATTTTCATCGCACCTCTTCTATTCCACCCTACAATTTTTATCGCTTTTAAAAGCGGGGAAACTTATAAATTTCAACTCCTCCCTGTAATAGCGTTGAAAAGATGGCTGTGGATACTTGGGAACTTGAGCCCCGCGCTCTACCAACTGAGCTATCATCCCAGCACAGCAATTGCTGTTACGAGTACTTTATATACTCAGCTGATTAGCTCATTGACTGCTACTACCAGTATTAGCCCAATCAGCTGTTTATCCTGTTACGCTCCCTATTGTGGCCGTACACTAAATTTCAAGCCCAAACCGCCCTTCGGCAAATGAATTCCCTTCAGGAAGCAGTGCGCAAAGCCGCAAAAAAACCACCAAGGGTTTTAGCATACTTTTACGGTACGTATAATTTCAAAGAAGGAGGGAAGACCAGGTAGGGGAGGGACAAAGTGACAAAAACTGAGAAGGGCCCCACACAACCTCGAAAAAAATAAAGCCAGAGTCGCTTACATTGAGAAACTTGTATCCTGCCATTATCAGTCTACCAAGCTGTTGAAAAAGTTAACAAGTTGTTGTACTAGAACTAGAACTGGAAAAAGTTAACAAGTTGTTGTACTAGAACTAGAACTGGAAAAATTTGTTTTGCACTGTTTCAGAGACTTCCAATGGTCGCCCACGGAAAGCTTGCTGGCCTACTGGAGCTCGGAAATCGGCGAGCGACCGGCCGGCGTGGGACTGCTGACGGTGCCCGAGCGAAAGGAGATTCGGACCAAGAATCTGTTCAACGTCAAAGACATGAGCATCTATTGGCAGAAGCAGGGCGACTATGTCTGCATGAAGGTGGACCGGTACAGTAAGAAGAAGGAAGTGAAGAAGGAGTCCAGGTTTCAGGAGACCGAAGTGGTTTATAGTGTAAGCCTGAACTATATATAGCCTGATTATGGTATATAATATAGTCTGGGTTAACCAAGGGTGTGGGGGGCTAGCCTATATTTTTTGTGCTGTTACATCTACGTGCGTCTAGATCCTGCAATGAGACTGTACAAATCTCGTTATAGAGGAAAGTAATGTCAGTGGTTTTGTATTTACTTTGTTCGTTGAAGCCTGAACTAAGTCGAAAACTAAGCCTGAGCCTAAGTTTAAGCTCAAAACAAAAACTCAGTCCTCAAGGCCTGGCCTATCTCCAACTCATGCTCGTTCACAGGAGATAGACTATCCACATCTGGAGTTTTGTACGCGATTATGGTATTTATTATCATATAAAGTTTGATTTCCATCAAAGTAACTGTTGAATTATATTTTTAGAAAGGCTCTTTTTAGTATATTATACAGTTATTTTCGTCTGCATTCGAAATGTGTTGACTAGTCATACCCGTTCACTTCATGCTTGTTTTTGCTTTCCAGGGTATAACTCACAATTTGGAAATATTTCATTTGCGCAGAAAAGCTATACCTAATGATACTATAGAAATCAAAGGTTCGTTGCATTTTTATGATCGATAATTAAGTAAGTACTAATTGAAAGTATATTTTCGAAGTGGTTGGCCGACTCAAGTTGTTGTTCTTTTGTCATTGAAATTTGTATATTATAATAAGAAATTAGACGCGGGGTAATTTCTTAGTTTAGTTTTTTCAATTCTTTTCAGCAATTGAGCAAAAAAATTGCAATTTGCGCCAACGAACACCCTCGTGGTAAACCATCGTTTAGATTATTTTTCATAAATAGAGTTCGTAATCGTCTAGAAATATATTCATACTTACAGCCGTGTATCCGTTCAGCTGGCAAATTGCGAACACACACACACACACACACACACACACACACACACACATGGCATTTGTTTCAGATCCTATCAAAGGGTTTGCGTGGGAGCCGACTGGCAGCAAGTTCTGTGTGATCCACGGTGATATTCGACAGAGCGTGGCATTCTATGACGCCAAAGGCACCACTGTCGATGGTGCCGCTGCCCATATCAGTTAGCGAATGATTTTTTTGCTAAAATTAAATGAAGAGAAATGAAATTAAATACATGACGCCGAATTTTTTCCGATGTATAGATTTTTGAAATATGCATAATATTATTTTGTGTTGACGATTATCAAGAGTTGAGATTACGGGACAAGCCCCCCCTTCTGATTTCACCCATCGGAACAAGCCTCCTTATTTCTGCTGAAATGCAGGGGCCGAAAACTAAAAATTGGCCCCAGATTGCTGTAAAATGCTTCAAGAAGAAGTAAAAAGCGAAGAAGTAGCGACAATTAATATAAATACTTTGCAAGAAATGTTTTTAGGCAAAATTACCAAGATTTAGAAAATTTTCCGTTTTTGTCTGTCGTACAAGTTCCACAAACGTCGGGACAAGCCCCCCTCCTTTAAAATTTTGAAAAATCCGGGACAGGCTCCCCCAGAGCCTGACCCCGTGTACATGTATGGTTATGAATATGACCCAGACTGTGCTGCACGCGGCAACACAGTCAATAATAATCAGTGAGTCATTAGTTTACATTTTCTTGATCTGCTTTAGAAACGTTCGAGTCCAAATCGCAGCTCAATACGGTGTGCTGGGCCCCACCGGGGGTCCACTGTGCCATTGCCGGATTGAAGATGTAATATAGTTAATAATTTTGTAACTTTTTTTATCTTTTTTTGATTAACAGTTTATATACAGTACAGTATTAATCTTGGGAACGGAGTCAACTTGTTGTTGTCAACGTTAAGTTGTCTTTAGCTGTCTCTTGCACTATAGTAAAGCGTTGCATCGTAGTCCACGCGTGTGGTTAGTGTACAAACTGTATAAACGTAATTTAAGGATTTTTTCTGTTGGAAGTTCACTATTATAATCTGTTGTTAACAATATTGGACTAATAAAGTCTGACCAAAAAATATTGTAAGCGAACTATGTAGTACCGTTGTGAGCGAATGAACAACAACTTTAGTTAGTCATCGTAGCAAAAAATGCAATAAATAGTTTGTATAATAGTATTATAGTATAGTTTGCTCAAGAATTTAATTTTAGAGGAGTATCTGGTGCCCTGATGTTTGTGGACACGGGGGAGATGACCTGTAATCTGCAAGAGCACACGGGGGTGACCGATATTGAATGGGACCCCACCGGTCGCTACGTGACCTCCAGTGTCAGCTCCTGGGGTGGAAAGGTTAGTAGGATACGGCTCCCCCCTTTGCCGTACTATAGCAGAACTGGTTTAATGCTATGCGCTGCATTGATCGCTAACATTTGATTGGAGTAAAGTAAAAACAGGTAGTAATAGGAAACTAAAAATAAAAAATAATAATGATAATGACATGTTAGTACGCGTGCTGAGCATTGTTTTATCACATGCCAAACGTAAGCTTGAAGATTTGAAACATTCAGTGTGCAGAATGAATAGTAGTGACTGTAAAATAAGTGGTAATAGCAGGTATATGATTAATATAAATGTTTTCGTTATGATTAGAAGTAGTTGATGCAATAGTGCATTTTGACGATCTCACTGAGCAGAATTCTCAAAACTTTTCTAAAATTGATTCCAAAGCCAGTGTATTTAAGACATCGCGTAATAATTACTCTTATTCATAATTTTTTGTTTTCAGGGCGACTATGGCTATATGATGTGGAATTTCCAAGGACAGCTGCGCCAGCGACGACCAATGGACAAGTTCTGCTCCATGAGCTGGAGGCCCAGGCCGCCCTCTCTCATCACCGATGGCCAGAAAAAGGCTAGTGGCAAAACAGTTTATAGTATTTAAAATGCAAGGGATGAATGGGAGTTGGGAAATGACGGTCTGCGAAATAGTGTGTTGAAATTTTTGCAGAATAACAGAAATAATAAATCTTGATGGGTTTCGGTTGGTGGTCCTTTGCTTAATAGTTGATCGAGTATACTGACTCCTACTGCTTGCATTGGCAGAAGAATTCAACTATAGTGCAGTTAATTAGAATAATTTTTTTAGTATTATACAGTTTCTTTTAATAATGGTTTTTGTCCTTCGTCAATTCTCATCTGTCATTTTGTTTCTTCAATATAATTTTTTTCGCAAGGCATACGTATGGGTTATAGCACTGGTTGGCGTGCTATAAGTGATTTATACGCATGCTTCTGTGAAATTCCGAGTGCAGGAGCACGAGTGCGCGAAGCGCACGAGTGCACCTGCACGAGGGTTTCACACATGCGTATCAATTACTTTTAGCACAACCACCAGTGCTATAAGTGACTTGTACATCGATTCGAGTATAGCGTGCAGTATAAGTAGACAAGTCAGGTTATTGCACTTAGCTGTAACACTGAATCGAGGTACAACTTTCGTTAGTATTAGATTTTTCATCCCGAAAAGTATAGCTTTTTATATAACCTGGCTATCAATTTTACTTTGTAATTTTGTATTTCAGGAAGTGAAAAAGAATATGAAAAAGTATGCTCAAATGTTTGAAGAGAAAGACAAACAGTCACAATCGAAGGCGTCCAAGGTAATTCTTATCAAAGATACATTTTTGATTCGCATTATAATTAATATAACAGTGAAATTTCTTAGGCTGTTTGAATTTGAAATGTGCATAGTTTTTTGAGATTGTGAATTTTTTCTTCGTTTTTATGTAATGATTTATTTAAATGATCTTCGGTGTTGCTTATTGGTCTAACTCTATTAATAAACTTGCAGTATTTAAGGCTAGCGTCAGTACGAAGTGGTTGACTGACCCATTTTAAGAAAAAACATAAGCTAAGCATAAACTAAGCCTAGATTTTACAATTATAAAAAAATATTACTTGTTCCTTGGCTTAAAATTTTTTCTATGACCTGTTTTATGTTGTAGTAATTTGTGTTCAATATTTCAATTTATTGTGTTTTATTATTTTTTTATTTCTTTATTGTTTTTTTCAGGAAATTGTGGAACGGAGGCAAGGGCTGAAGGAAGAGTTTGAGAAGTGGCGTTCGGAGAAGGTGATCATGTTCAACCGTCTGAAGTCACAGCGTGTTGACTTGCGAGGTAAGAGCGGGTTTTTTACCTCTAACGCTCAGCTCATACCCTTGTCCCATTCGCTTTGTTGCTCAGCACTAATTCTAAGGGCCTTTTCATCAATTATAGCAAGAGTACAATACGGAAGCCTGAAGACTGACACCCTTCCCTATTCTAGCTGATCGGCCGAAACAATGCTCCGACCGAAATAAAGCTTTAACGTCTTGGTTCCAGGGAGGACATGTTTTAATTCTAGGGGGGACCCCCCTGAAATTACTGTTGTGTTTTAATTTCAGGGGAAGATACCCCCCCCCCCCGAAATTAAAGAAATTAAAGCACAGCCGATTTTGTGCTGGCAGTGTGCTAAAACGAGGGGAACTGGTAAGTATCACTCTTGGAATCAAGACACATCTTTCTCCACCTGAAGTCAAGACGTTAAAGGGCTATTTCAGACGGAGCTATGGAGGAGGTGCTGTTTCAGGTGTGGACACGGACGATATGGAAGCTGATGAGATGGAAGAAGAAACTGTGGAATTTTTGGTCAAGGAACACGAGGAAGTCTATAAAAGCGCCACCACAACCGCGGAGTAGTTCACCCCCCCCTAGCCAAAACCACCTTCTTGTTTTACTTTTATTTTTTGATAAGGGTAAATTACTGGTGAAGTATTTCAGTTAATTATTCTGCTATTTGTTGATTTGTTTGGTTGTTGTACTGTCATAGTGTTTGTTTTTTTAGTGTACGCATGGTTACTATTGTGTAGTTTTCAGCGTGCACTAAATAATTTATAATATCTATTTTGACAGTATGTTGTTATTGCTTCGTTTTGTGCTGTACTATCTGTGTGCATGTTTGTGCATCATATTATGTCATAAATATGTCCATATAAACTGCCTATATCATGATAACTCAGTGTCAAACCTCAAACTCTGGATGGAAAACTTAAAGCAACAAATGACCTATAAGATGCTAGCTAGCTGCGGCAGTAGCATCTTTAGGTCTATTTCACTAATTTCAATCAAAGTACACAGTGGTTGTCATGGTGATTCATGTCGTAGTAGGGCATACGGTCAAACGATCATTCAGTACGATAGAGTCATCTCTGTTTTGAATTTCAATAAATATAGTAAAACTTTGGAGTATTTTTGTCGGTTAAGAAGGCATAAGTTTAGTGTTTTTGCATGCTTCGCGAATCAATTTATGCCCCCAACAGGACATGAATCGACCTTTAGGCAATTTTATCAATATTGTATTAGTGCGTTTTTATTAACTGGTTGGTATTTTTTTTGTATGGATTTTGGATTGGCTTAGTTTCGGATGAAAATTTAATTGTTATTAGGTTATTATCGTTATTATATTATTCTTGTGGATTTTGGTCTAATTTTCTTTTTCTCGTGATTCCGTTTCATCAATGTGTTGCTGTATATGTCGGCCCGTTACATTTGTCAAATTTATATTGTATAACTATCAGACTATACGTTCTCGTTACTGTTATATGTATAGAAACGGTTGTACAATATTCTCTTTATTTGAAACATCAGTTATTATAGTGGGCTATTTAAGACTTATAAATGACGGATTTCTCTTCAGTTTCTATGAAATGCGATTGATGTTTTAATTTTTTAGTATTTTTATCGAATTGAGTTTGTCTGGTTCGCTTTTTGGCTTAGGCTCAGGTTTAGGCGTGGGAAAATTTGATTGGGTCTTCCCTCCTCCGTACAGGTTGCCTCTGGATGTTTTGCTTGTTGTTATTTCTGAGAATCTATTCATGGTGGTTAACAGATTCAGTCTTGAAGTAAAGTATTGTGAGTGGTTTGTTATGGCTTAATATTAATTGAGTGATCGCTGATTTTTGATGATCCTAGTATTGCTTAGTTTTATTAGCTCGATTTTCGAAAATGGATGTTGAGCGTTGAGTATAACTGCATAACGCGAGAAGGGGGGGAAGGTAATGTAAATTTTAAAGGGTACGCTTACCCAAGTACTTAAGGACCTGTAGGGTGGATTTCACAAAGGTGGTTTTACTAAACCATGGTTTTACGTACGTTTTTATATGATTTGCAAATAATTTCATTATGAAATATATCCTGATTCGTTACGAATTTCCTACATTTTCTGAAACCATGGTTTTAGCTCAGCTAAATTTTCAGCAAAACAGAGACCTGCTGTGCTGCAGGTTTCCAGTTTCAACTGCGCTAAAACCGTGGTTTAAGAAAATCTACGAAATTCGTAACGAAACAGGCGATATTTCGTAATGAAATTATGTGCAAATCATATAAAAACGTACGTAAAACCATGGTTTAGTAAAACCACCTTCGTGAAATCCACCCGTAGTGTTTCTCCAAGTGTACCTAGCACTGTGACTATTTGTAGATCTTGACAAAAATACTGTACTGTAGATCTTGACTAGAATTACGATGAGGGCATTCTCGAATCACCGAAGACAGGATATGTGGAACGTACGCTTGTTTTAGGTAGCTGCGAATGAGTAGGGTTGAAGCCTGCACAAGCAGAGAACTGGCAGCGTTGTTTGGGTGTTTTACGAAGAAGAGTATCCATACAAATGTTGAACTGAATCAGCAAGGGAGAATAAGTACAAAATTTTGAATACAGTGTGAAACAGACCAAAATTGCTGTGATATCACATTGCTAGACCGTGCAGCCGCACACTTCTGTCTGATTGACGTTGACCTCATATTTTCGATGATATTTGTTCAGAGGGTCATGAAAGAATTCAGCATCTACTTATTTGCGTCCGTGACTCACTGGAAATTTAAACCGGACGTGTGGATTGGAGTTAGCAACGGGTCGAAGTTTTTCAACCCGACCCGACCCGACCCGAGATAGGTTCCAACCCGACCCGACCCGGACCAACCCGACTTCTCGTCAAGCTGATATACAAACTCTCAAACACAAAATTTTCTTGTTGTTATTAATTTTTCGTAAGAATGCAAGTGATAGGCTCCGCGAATCTTCAATCTGGAAGTTTCACGAGCCCGTTAGCCCTAAAAAATGGTCAAAACACCAAAATTTAACGTCAAAATCTAGGATTTATACCCAACCCGCGGGTAGGGTTGTTTTGATGTGGAAACTGCATCAAATCAGAACTAGTTTTGATGCAGTTTTGATTTTTGATGCATCAAATCAAATCAATCGATTTTCAAAAAGGTCCAAATCAAATCAAATCAAATCAATCGATTTTCAAAAGGTCCAAATCAAATCAAATCAATCGATTTTCAAAAGGTTCAAATCAAATCAACTCAATTGGTTTTTGAGAGGGTCCAAATCAAATCAATTGATTTTTGAGAACTCAACATCAAATCAAATCAAATCAAAACTGAAAAAAATTACTTGGGTTCTGATGCAGTTTTGATGCAGTTTGATCTAGTTTTGATGCAGTTTTGATGTAGTTTTGATGCAGCGTGAAAAATTTATTTCTAATTTGAAAAAATCTAGTCTCAGCTTAAGGACGCGAGAATGCGTAATCATATACAGTACTGTGAAGTAAGATAGGCCCCGTCAGTACTTAAGGGATTTACGACAGCTCATCGTCGGCCCAGTAGCTCAACGGTAGAGCGCTGGTCTGCAGATTCAGAGATGGGTGGTTTTAATCCCCCCTGGGTCATTCTGATGATGATGCTGTCTTTCTTTCGGTAAGAATCCCCCTCCCTTTCTTGACATGGCGAGGCTTCCATGCCGAACTCCGAATCCCCTGGTCGTGGTTTGAGTGAGGTAGCGTTGGGCTGTTGGGTGACTAGTCGCACCCCATTAGACTGCGAATGGGCATGGGCAGAGTGGTGGTGAGTATATGGAGGAATGAGATAGCCGGTTGTAGCTTAGCAGTGGAGCCGCTCCTTGTCCCGGCTAGGAGTGTGAGCTTATCAGTCCCTGGCAGTGTTCGCTGATGATGAGATTAGGGAGCGACCTCGCGACACTCGCCTAGAGACTGATAGGGACGGCTCCCGGCGGCACTCCCCCACTCCGGGCTGCCCATAGCTTGTAGTAGCGGTGCACAGCCCAGGGAAACTTCGGGTCGAAGTTTATTAGAAGGGGAGGGATGTGAAGTAAGATAGGCCCCGTCAGTACTTAAGGGATTTACGACAGCTCATCGTCGGCCCAGTAGCTCAACGGTAGAGCGCTGGTCTGCAGATCCAGAGATGGGTGGTTCGAATCCCCCCTGGGTCATTCTGATGATGATGCTGTCTTTCTTTCCGTAACAATCCCCCCTCCCTTTCTTGACAGTACACTTACTATTATATAGTTTTATTATATAAATTGCACAGTTGTATTGTCGGCATGTGAATAATTATCTGTGTATTACGTGGCCCCTTCAAGAGCGGCGTATATTATAGGCGATATATTTCGGTCGGCCTGTGGGTTATAAGTGAGTCCCTGCTCGCAAAATTTGCGAATAGATGCAAATAGATTGCTATGCGTGGCTTATTCTGCCCACAGGACGTAGCACGCGGGCCGGTGGCGGGCTGTTATACGCGGGCCCGGTCCAAGCCCAACAGCTAGGCCCGAGCCCGCCTCACTGGTCATACGTGTGGGTGTGGCAGCCCGTAGTGCTGAAATTGGGAATTAAATATTATTTTGTCAATGAGTATGGAATATATATTGATACTCAGACTCAGTTAATATAACAGTTTCTCTCCTCAGCAGAAAGGCTTGTTTACATCCACGATGACCCTTGACCTGTTCTACTTCTACGTTGTAAAAATGTTAAACCAATCAAAAAGAAATTTCACCTTCGATAGCATCCCGTTGACATTAGGCTACATAGTATCACATAAAATTTTCAACTGACAGTAGTTATGTACATCAAAACCGCATCAAATCAAAAGTATACGAACATCAAATCAAATCAAATCAATTGATTTTTGAGAAGCCCAAATCAAATCAAATCAATTGATTTTTGAGAAGCCCACATCAAATAAAATCAGTTGATTTTTGATAAGCCCACATCAACTCAAATCAAATCAATTGATTTTTGAGAAGCCCACATCAAATCAAATCAAATCAATTGATTTTTGAGAAGCCCACATCAAATCAAATCAAATCAATTGATTTTCGAGAAGCCCACATCAAATCAAATCAAATCAATTGAAAATGGGTCGCATCAAAACAACCCTACCCGCGGGTCGGGAAATCTCAACCCGACCGGACCCGGCCCGATTGCGAACTCTAGTGTGGGTGTTACTAAGACCAGACAAGTTGTAATTGATTTGATGATCGCCTGACGACCTTTTGGCCTGTTCTAGGCTCCTGAGTGCAATGGTCTCTGTCATTGCTCGAGGACGGTGAGGGAATTAGCTTGTGTTGTGAAGCTTTTTTTTAGCCTAGCTAGGCAACATTATTGTCTTGTTTTAAAGAACAAAGGTGCCATTAATTGATTGTGATTATGCATAACACGGGAGAAAAGCACCTGGGTGCGGCGGATGCACCCTTATTCAGAAATAGCACCAATGCAAGTCGGTACTATTTCTGAATGTGTAATGTGGTGGTGCGTCCCAGGTTCACCTGGTGAAATGACTTGCACCTTCCTCGGTTGTGTGTCCTTTTGTGTGACTTTTCTATCACAGCATGAATATCTAATATTTGCGCATGGATAGTCCTGACTTATATTGGTGTATTGATTCAGTATGGGAGTAATGGTGGCTGGTGCTGGTCATTGAATTGCCCCCAAGAATGAACTAACATTTGAACAGACAAGTGTTAAATACAAATTCATTTTATTTATTATTAAGACCTCTATGATGAATTCATACGTGAAACTGAGTTTCGAATTATTTTCAGAAGTTCACATAGAATTAACCTTGCAGGACTTACTTACTGCTTATTATTTTGTTCACAAAAAGAATTGTGAACAAAGAACGTGATAAGAATACTGAGGAAGTAAATAAGCTTTCATGAGTTTTGGCAAAGTTATTCAAACCTCTGATAATAAAAGTTGGCCAAAAGATGCAAAATGTCGTTATCAGATTGAACTTTCATAAAATTTCTCACCTGGTAGGAACAGCCTGTTTTATGACCTCAGTTACTTATTGTTAATGTACCAATTTGAAGATATTTCACCTTTATGTAACCCTGTTCAGGTAGTTTTTTCATGTATGTCAATAGAAATTTTATGTTTGCTTTTATCATTCTCTTAATTCTAAATCATTATATTTTATCGCACCCAATAGCGGCTCTAGGCGCTTTTTCTACCATAAAGAAGCGGAACAATGTTGGCTAGCGAAACCTCTTGGGCTTTTTCACAAATTAACTGGATTAGATTAACTAGATTAACTTCAGTGACAGTGACCTAACATAAATTTTATGAAAGTTTATGAAACTTTGTTTATATGTTTATAAACCTTGTCATCAGCATTTACTTGCAAAATTTTATGAATTTTAGTTAAGCCCATGTAAAGTTATGAAATTAATCTAATCCAATTGATAATGAAAAGGCCCTTAGCCACCTTAGTCGACTTTAACGAAATAGACTATTTTAATTAATTTAGGTATTAAATTTTTCTTGGATATACACTTTGCGAGCAGATTTACGAGTATTTTTGAGCTATGTTTTGGATCATCAGCTCAACCACTAGTTTGGTTTTTTGATTTTCCTCACTTTGTCTAGGCTAGTGGGTAGTCTAGCTCTCACTGAGTTATTTAAAATTAAGATTTGTAGCTTATACCATGGTGGTAGTTTCTCTAGAACCGGGAGTAGTATAGGGTGAGTTTTTCGCCACTGTTCGTGACCGGGACCAACCTTGGATTTCGGTCCCGAACGCTTCCCTACCGGCCCTGAATTTTGGTCCGAACGCTTGTATATAAGCCAATCCGGTCTTGAACACTTGTAAGCCCCCTAATCCGACCTGACTATGGCGCGGTATTATAATACGAACACTCGTAATCCCCCTAATCCGACCTATGGCGCGGTATTATAATACGACAGCGATCGGGTATCATCTCCTGGATACGGCTCTAAATCCGGCGCTACGGTTAAAATCATGTAAGCAGCGTTTACCAAACAAAAGTTATTTGCCGTCTAAGGTTAACAATTAGTTATCACCATGTTCAATTAAAGAGTAACGTCCTCATATAAAGTTGTCACACCTTGGACACCATCTAGAACGTACTGATTGATTACTCAATCGTTGAGTACAACCAAAGGGTGCTCTCGGCGAGATAGATGGAATAATATTCTGAACAAGCCCAATCTGCGGCAAAACCTTCAGAAGCATCAAGCAAAAAGTTTTAAGTAAACTGACCAGAGTTCAGCTAAAGCCTGTTGTGCAGCGATATTTACCTGTCAAACAGTGGATTGCACTACATCGGAATAATTGACGATTAGCTAAATCGATTCAGCTTAGGCTTAAATTTCTTTAATCAGTTCAATCCACTACACCAATGAAGATTAGTGCCGTTGACGCTTAAGAGTTGGTTGAATTAACTAGATTGAAGTGAACTGTGGAGAAACTGAGGTGTAGCTCCGATTCAGCCGAGATATAACTAAATCTATTCAACTGGAAATTACCTCCAACTCATACTTAAGTTAATCCGATTAGGTGTAATCCACCAAAAATTAAGAATACAATTCATAGCCAGAGCATCCGAAACAGGAACTTCATCATTTATGATTTTTATGGTGGCTTGTCTGCTAATTTACATAGTAGTTGCATAATGCTCCCATAATATTTATATTATGCCAACCAAAGTTTGTCATCACACAGTTTTGTTTGGCAATCATAAGATACGAAGGAAATATATACTGGCCTAGGTAGTATGCGAAATCAGTAAAGAAATCAGGAAGTCAGTAAAGGCTTCCAGATAACAGTCACAGCAATGTGACGCACGCGCAATACCTAAACTACATGAGTTAAACGCACGCACTGGAAAAGTTATCGCTGATTTCTATGTAACTTTTATGCTAGACATCGCTGGGACGCACGCGCAGTTAATCCAAAGTGCACAGCAAACAAACGCACACATCATACTATCCGCCAGAATCAAATTTGAAGACCTGTTGTGCTGTGGCACAACAGGAAAAATGGAAGTAGATATATTAAAACTAGCAACCCCAAGATTAACTGTCTATATGGCTTTATGAAGTAAATTCATATGGTTGTGTTTGTGAGCAAAATGGTGACCTAGACCTTGAAGAGTTATGGTGCAGTGATCAAGATCACAGATGTACATGAGAGAGTCTGAGAGGGCAAGCCTCCATAGTTTTGAAATTACAGAACAAATTCCCCTCAGATTTGACCCATCGGGACAAACCCCCCCTGCTTGATGCTGAAAAATGGTGTCAGAAAACTCAAAAATTACCCCAGATCATTGTAAAATGCTTCAAAAATGATAAAAAAGCGAAAAAAATGCTAAATCAATCCAAATTGTGCAAAAAACTTCCCGTTTTAGACTTGACGTTCGAAATTTTTGCGTTATCGGATCTACCCTAAGGGGTGTTGTCATTCAGCTGGGGCAGAATAAGCGTCGCTTAAATCATAACAAGCCCTTTTGTCTCAGCGCTGGCCAGTTGTGTTTTCATCTCCGCCGACTTATGTAAGCCTAATTGACAAGACGAAAACTGGCCTTCAGCTGACCTTGCTAGTTATATAGCTATTGAGCAGTAGTCAAACTAGCTAGCCCTTAGGGGTCCGAATTTCGCTCGGCTAGTGAGTGACCGCTAATATTTATTCTTGCCAGCATATAACTCTGCAATTATATGATATGCACACGACACAGACACAAACACACGTATGTATTAGACACGTTATATATTCACATACACATTGGCACATATTAACTTTTTTATAGAAATTATTTTCTTAAAAAAATTTACATTTTTAAAATGAATTTCGCGTTTTTGCAAGTTTAAGACAAGCTCTCTGGACGTCTGGATAGGCTCTACTGAAATTTAAAACTGCCCGGGGGTCCCCCCCCAAGACTGAGACTCCGCGTACATGTATGGTTAACACTGATATCAAATATTTGCCGACATTTACATAATATGTGCGTGCATGTCTATTGTAGACGTTGCCCTCATGCCGGGTCAAACAGTCGGTTAACAGTGAGGATCAAGAATTGTAACTTTGCCTAGCCAAAGTCACAGTTGTAACTTTAGCTGAGATTTTTCAGCCAAAGTCACAACAATTGCAACTTTGGCAACAATTGTAAGTTTGTCTACGACATATATATGGGACATACACATTGGAACTTATTAACACCTATATTCTCGGCGAACCATATACTCGTCTGCTTGTCAGTTTTGAAATGGACATAATGTGAAAGTATGTGTGTGCTTGCCCAGTATATAGGTACCGCACACTACTAAGCCCGCAATGTGTGTATACTTAAATAACAATGTCAAAGCAAGAGTACATAATAGCGTCCCACTATATATTGAAAAAGAGTGAGACACTCTCCTTCCTGCCTGTGTTCTAGCGCAGACAAATGCGCTGCTCGTTTTCAGGCCACAATATGTTGCCAGTAGTGTTTGGCCGATACCCAAAAATACCGATAACCGATACCGATACCGATACCGATAAAAAAATACCGATACCGATACCGATATTTTCTATGAAATGTACATATACGTATACACCATTGACAGTGCTATGTATACAGACATACAGTATTTATGTGAACAGTACATAGACATCGTGTTGTTGTATGGGGATGCTATAATTGTGTGGGATGTATGTAGGGATAATATAGCATTAGCTTCTGGGTAGGTAGAAAGATCCCCACCAAAATTTTTGTCTCAAGGAGGTGGAAGGGTCAGTCCTAGTCTCAGGGAATACTAGTGAAGATAGCGGCCCCGACGTGAGTCAAATTTTCGACCGTGCGCCTTTTTTATCTTAATGAGTGTATGTATATATTTGTAAAAATGCCAGCGTGGCTGAGTGGTTCTAATCCTAAGGTAGGAGAATCAAATCCTAGCTAATCGTTACATGTAATCCCCTTGAGCAAGTAATTAGGGGTACATTTTTCCTGCCAACGCAGCAGTATATCCCCATTGGAAAAGTAAATGGGAATATACCACTTAATGTGGGAGAGTAATAGGGGTCCGTGTGAGGCATTATACCATGAGGGGTTGCTCCCCCCCTTTTCCGGATGTATATATAAGTTATTATCGAAGTGGTAGTCATTACTCATATAGTCATTCTCCTAGAAGCCGCTAAAGAGCAATGTTAAGGAGATGAGCAACGCGCCCGAGGGCGGAAACGAAAAACTACCAAAAAATAGTTATACATCAGCGGGTCATCTTTATCTCCTTTTTATCTATGTAAAATGACCATTTTTGCTTAAATTATGTGAGATTTGCTTAAATTTTGATCAAAAACTTAAAAATCTAAACTTTTTGGCTTCAGCAAGGTAAAGATTGCATCAGCTTGTAGGACGGCGTTTAACTTGTATATTGGTATCGATGGTGAAGGATCCCACACATGAAGAAGGGGTGAAGAATCCAAAATTGTACTGCTGTTACACTTTTGACTAAAAATACCTAGTCCTAAAGATTATTATTTATATTATTTATATATTATTTATGCCAGAAAATTACAGCATAGGGCACGCACAGGCCACAGACAAAATTATGGTAAATGTTCGTAGAATAGGTAGTGCCTAAGGTAATATACTAAACGCGGTGAGAATACTCGACGTTCTACCATGTACTAATGTGGCGTCCTATTCCAAATGTGTGCTGGCAATGTGGTAATGTCTACCGCGAGAACTTAATAATAGTTTCAAGAGATGGTGAAAACACAATAAGAGCTGAAATGGTTACCATACTGTTTATATTACTTGTCAGCTCTGGTGCCTGTTGAGTTCTTTGATTAAAAAAAGTAAGAAGTTGAAGGTAAAAAAACTAAGACAGTTTTAATTTAAAGCAGGTGAGCCGACATACCCCAGGTGGAAAAACTATCGGTATCGGTATTTTTTAAATTTTAAAATACCGATACCGATACCGATATGCCTATTATCGGCCGATACCGATACCGATAATCGGCCAAACACTAGTTGCCAGTTTGTGCAACATGTGGCTGGCTAATCTGAAGCGAGCTCTGCTTTTGATTGGCCAGACGCGTGTTCCGAGCAGTAGTCAAGTATCCATAGCAACCACAGAAAACATGTCTGTCTGATGCTGATTGGAGCACGTGAGGCTGCCTGCGTGCTGATTGGCGCACGTGCACAGGTGTCTGGCGCATCTGCCTGTGCTAGCACACAGGCAAGAAGGAAAGTGTCTCGCTCCGTTTTAATATAGAGTGAGACACTATTATGTAGTCTTGGTCAAAGTAATTTGGTATGTTTATTAGGTTTAGCGTTGTGATACCAGTAGCTCTAAATTAGATCCTAAATATGAATGCGAGTCTTCAGTCTTAGTTCGCACACGTATCTATTGTGGGTGGCCTGAGTGCTCTACTTTTAACTGTGTTCAATCGTGGTTCGACGATATTCGTGGTTGTAGGTTGTAGACATTCGTGGTTAAAAGATGTGTGTATTTCATACCGTCACTTTCTTCACTGATTTTATGAATGTATGTTATTTAATGGTGTCACTTAAAATTACTGACTGTGTTCACTCAAAACTGCAGGCTGATATTGGCTGCCTTAACGTGACCGCATGCTGATCTGAGTACTTGTGTAAGTACTGACGATTCGTTTAACTTAATTTAACTTCGATCTAGGTCCGGTTTCATACATAAATAATGAATCGCGATTCATTAGTAATACTGATGCAACCTGGAAAATGTGGCATAACTTTGCGTTTACACTTTATTTCTGCCAGAAATTTTATTGACAGGTCGCCAATATGATAACTCACATGGGCTGTGTCCCTAAAAATCAGCTTGAAATCATTCATTAGTTGCAATTATCTTGCATTTTTCAAGCTACTAGTATTTAATAATATATGGCACTAGAAAATGAAGTTGACTGAGCTAGACTACACATTATGAAACTTATGAAATTATAAAAAATTAAAAAACTTCAATTAAATATCTATTGTGGAAAAGAATAATAAAAATAAAAGCAACCTTTAAAAGTTTAGATTTGTAACATGAATGCGTTATGGTTTCACTGTTATATGGTTAGGTCATACTCATAAGGTTTAATGTTTGTCTAATTGGAGTCATTTATGGTCGGCATGCCGTTGTGCATTGTCTGGGCCAGTCTACCATGTTTAGAGTGAGAACAGTCAGTAATTTTGAGTGAACCCATTAATATTTTTCCTATTGCATACATTGTTTCTTTTTGCTAATTTCCTGTTTAACATTGCATGTTTTTCGTATCATGTATGTATCTTTTAAATTTATCTAGAGAAAAAGCTGTTAAGTAGGCACAGTATCATACTGTATTTATAACTTTCAGCATTTATTTATCACTTTATTGGTAAATTATCAACATAAAATAGTTACTATGCTAAACACTTACATTTATTTTGATTAATTACAATATAATACAGACATGAAAACACGCCGTAGGTCCTTTGAATTTTTACTATAATAATTCACAGACACTGTCAAACATGGGTATGTAATGTCTCTAACACCAAAATTATACTGCTCAAGACTGGTTCTTTACCCCTAGTTTAGACTTATCTTTCGATATCTTTGGCCAAATTCAAGCCTAGCACTGCCCCCTTCAGTGTATTGACGGCCGACTTTTCAACCTTTTCTCCTCGAATTCTTGCAGCAACGTGTCTGCTCTGTATATTACTTGAACATTATGTAGCAGTTTAGCAAAGCACATACACATTATCAAATTCAACAATGTCTTATGTACACACCTATTTATTTCAGAGGTATATACACACTTTTTTCAGAGCTAATTTTCAACTAACTATGCCACAATGAAATGGTTTGGAGGGAATTGGCGCAACATGGAAAATACGGTACATATTAATAAGACTAAAGTGTAAGTGGTCAGTTGTAAGTGGCTGCAACTGTTCGACGTAAATTGTAAACTATTTAGTACATCACTACCACCAAATTTGCAGCCAACCTATTGGGCAGACCCTTTAGGGCTGGATACGCCGAAATCTGCCTATTCAAACGGAATCCGAGAGAATATCATGAGCGATGGGCCCCACCAATCGACTTCTAAATCTTCAGAGCTGGTCGCCAAACCCGAAATGCAGTTAAAACTTACTAGTGCACACTGCAGTCCTATGGGAAACTGCCTGTCAACATTATGCCTACGGGCGGGACATCCGCTACGACATCCCGCTGCCCCAAGAACAATACGCGATATTTCGATGCAAATATGGTCAACTGGGCCCGACTGCAAGGCGCAATCATACGCACGAGCGCCTGTTACATCAAGCAGCCAAAAACCTCCTTGCAGGACTAGACCACCCTATTGGAGGTAAGGCATGGATCCTACATGTGATCCAGCTTCTGGTATTTCTCGTGCATGACCTGCGAGCGACCAAGGCCACAAAGCCTGCCAACGGGATGAAGTCAAGAAGACGGAGACAAGCTGCCAGGACAAATAAATTGGTATAGGGCAACAGGGTTAGGGCCGCTAGGAATGAGGGCATTCCTCATGAACTGGGGAAGAAATATGAAGGACAAATGTGAAGGACATACTAGAGTGATATTCGCAACGGTGTCCACACCGTAGTAATAGTGACGTGCACTACAACTTTATTAAACATCAGTGGTGCATTTCACTGTTCATGGGGGGTAAACACGGATGCGAGCAGCCGCAGGCCCTTTTATAGGGAAAAAGGCATACCAAAATATATTTTACAACTTTAAAGTAAACTTCTATTTCACAGCTTTATTGTGGAATAGAAGTTCAATTCATTCCCCATTTCTGTTTAAAAGCTTTAAAACACTCTATTTTTCATTCAATAATTTCAAGGAATTTTTCCGCTTTATAAGAAAACGCAGTTCTACTGTTATAAGTGTTTGCTTATCGAATAATAAATATGATGGGAAGAAAGCCTTAATTGTGTTATCGTAAAACTCTATTGTATTAAATCATCATCATTAATGTGATAGATTCAAGGAACACAAAGCCTTATTGGTCAAAACCTAAAGATTAACTATTACATATGTTGAACGAGTTTTGTTTGTTTGAAATTGATTTTAATTACTTTCGTTACTCCCGTTTAACTTACCGTTAACTACCCACTTTAAAGCTCATTACCTTGGTAATTGTTAGTCTTCGGTAGTAGACGTATTATTCTTATAGACTTTAGATGTATATGAAGATAATTGTAGGATCTCTAATTTCTGAAAGTTTCACTGGATTCTGACAAGTATGAAAGGAGATATGTTATCAAAAGTAAAATTGTCACAATTTTGGCACATTTTAGTGACCAATTTTAGCTAGTTTGGCAACAGTAACGGCACCAATATTTGCTTGTTGATAGACCACATGTCAGACTCAATATGAACGAATTTTTAGAGCGATTGAGTTGAAATAAAAACTTTCTGTTTTAAAATTGGAATATTTGTTGATGAACAACTAGCCCGTAACAAATGACAATAAAGCAACATTATGTGGTCTGGTAAATAATAGTAGGCAGTTTATTGTGCTCGAAATTTGACCAGCATGAAAACAGATGAGGTCAAAGTTCAAATTTTTAAAATTTGTACTGTAACTTAGAGTACCTATATTATTACGAGATTCAAATACATGCTAGTTTAGCATCTTAGCTATATATATGGTCAAATTTCAAGTTCATAGGTGATACATAACCTGGTCAAACAGGTAAGTTAAAAAAAGGTCCTACGCTTTTGTCTTAAAAAACTTTGGAAAATTATTATTTGTACCAGCCAAATTACTTCCATTTACCTCACTCAATCATAATGGAAAGTACTTGCATATTCCTCCCTAGTGACCCTTCCCTGACCTTTGTTAGTCTGTACTCAACTGATGTAGACGGTTCTTCTTGGAAACAAAGATTAGTAACGTATCGTTGTACATACATTTGGGTGAGCAGGGGGGCATGCTCGTCGTTAGATTTGGTATTTTTGGGACATTGGTTTTTTGTAAAAGTTTTAATTATGCTAACAGTTTACGCGGTAGTGTTAAACTTATTAAACTGGAGCTTAAAACTTAAACTGTGGGCTCAGAAATTCAACGTTAAAGTTCAGTCAAAATTTCAATCTTGGCTGTCAAATTTATACCTACATAAACATGAAAAGACTTCGTTTGGTACCAGAACTCTTTATCAGTCAGCATAAAGTAGCATAAAGTAGCTAGTTTTATTAGTTTTTTCTTTACATGTTTACTTGCTGTTAATTAGATATTTCTTCCATAAATTTACTCTTCTATGGTATTATTATGATTACTGAAATAGTCAGCTAGGTCACTAAGTGTGTCTGTTGGTATGGTCTGTATCGCTGTATTTCTTAGTGCAAGCCAGACGGGTTCTTAGTGAAAGTAAAGTTTCGAGGTGCTAGCCTACTGCTCCTGTCAACTGACCTAAGGTTCGTAGTGCAAGCCGTAGTTTTTTGGTGCAACTATAGTTTCTTAGTGCAAGCCAAGACGGTTTATTCTACTTTGTCCCAATGATTATGATTGGCTGTTGCGGTTTGATTGACAGGCCAATCAAAATAGAGTAGGTAGTTCATAGTTTTTTTTCATTCGAGAACTGGTTGTAAATTGACTAGGTATGTTCACTATCAATAATTGTTAACTGCTGTAACTTAACTTTTTTTAATTTTTACTTAAACTTATTATTACTCTTATATTTCAGGTGACACTCTGAATAACCGACTTTGGGCGATAAAATTTTTCACTCAAGTTTTCGTTAGTTATATAACTCAAAAATAAAAGTTGTTTATGATTAAACAAGCTTTCATTAGTTAGATACATTATGCTTTCTGAAACTTTTCTGAACGGATTTTACATAGTGCTGAAAAATTGGCTCTATTTTTTGCAAAATACGTATGTTTAGGCAAATTTCAGGTTCTGGTTTTGAGGCACTGTTGAACTACGTCGTTTCAAAAGCTAGACAAATTTTGCAAAATTTCAATTTTAATGTCGTCATAAAATCGGCTTAAGTGCTTCCAGTGCTCTCAAACGTTGCGGAAACAATTTCCTAGTGTGTATCTCGGTTGCGCTCAAGGAAAAAACGTCCTTACGTTTGCTTGATTTCATTAAAACTGTATTAAAACAATTTTGCACTATTGTGAAGCCTACAGTAGGTAAGATAGCAATACATAGATATGCTCCGCCTACTTAGTGTACCTCGGAGTTTATTGGCTGAACAAAAATAGGCGTCAGCCAATCAGATTTGTTGGGACAAAGTAGAATTGGGACAAAGTAGAATACGCCGCCAAGACATGTGAATGCTGTTTGTTTAATCAGACTAATTGAAATAAAATGAATAATAGCATATCAATTAGTTCAAATCAGATTCCTAATTAAATTAGGGCAACAATTCAAATATCTAATCACAACTCTAATTTTTGACTTCTAAATCTAAAAGTTATTTGGTCGTTTGCCATTGCTTCTGACATTATCCTTGGCCCCTTGGAGAAGGGTTATGGACATAAAGTTATATTCAAAGCCTTTATGAACAATAGGTATTGTGAAAAATTAACAAGTCGCCACCGTATTTTGTTTTACTGAAAATAGCAATAGAAAAAGTGGTTGTGGGGTCTAAATATTACTGGTGCGTCATAATAATGAACCCATGTTCAAAGTATTGTTAAACATTTACAACCTAAATTTTGTCTACTTCTATCGTTAGTCATTTATTGTTCGTGTCAGTTTTATGACCATAGTGTTGTAGGACCCTATTGTCTTGAATGCAAAATCCCTTATAATTTAATGACCTCATACCCACCTGTGTTATGAATAAAATACTTTCTTTACTTTAATAGGGTCTTTACTTTTGATAAAAAATGGATCATTACAATAACAAGTACTCGGCTTGCGCTAAGAACCTGTGTCTTGCACCAAGAAACTATGGCTTTTGCGCTAAGAACCTGTGTCTTGCACCAAGAAACTATGGCTTGCACTAAGAACCTATGGCTTGCACAAAAAATATCAAGATTTAAATTGGAAATTTGGGCTTACACTACGAACCGGCTTGAACTACGGTACCCAGTCGTCTGTATGCATGTGTTACAAACCAGCCGTATTTACAGTGTGCATGTGTCACAAACCAGCCGTGTTTACATTACACTGAAGGGAGGAAATTGCAAGTACTCTAAAATATTATTGAGGGAGGTAGATGGAAGTAATTTGGCAGGTACGCAAAATAAACTATCCTTGTCTTAATGTTTAGTACGTATATGTTAGAGATCGACCGGATCGAACATTTTTGCCGGATCCGGATAGTAGTCTGAGGCACACACACATTTTTTCAAAAATGAAAAAATGTAAGAAGATTTTTGTCTAGGTTGACATATGCACACCTTTTTTAGTTTGCATTTATGACTTATGTTCTAGTGATTCAGCAAATCACAGAATTCCCGTTTTGTCACGAAAAGCTGTAAAATGCTCTGTCGAATACTTACACAATAGCACAGTTGGCAGTTCGCCACTCTAAGTGAACGTGAACTTAGCAGTACATACTGACGTTGAAGTGTTCGTGTTACTACACTAATGCAGACGAGACGACAACTGAGACAGTGGATTAAACAAACAACTACACTAAGGCTGACGAAACGACAAATGAGACATTAAACAACAGAAACTGCACTAGTTAGTATATACCGATATAGCTATATTGATAGGGTTTAATGGAAGGAGAGTTATAATAAATATCAGACCGTAAAGTTGCAGGGGTTTGGGGGCGGCAGCCCCAGAAAAAAACGGGAGAAAAGTTACATTTTGGGACCAAATGTTGTCCATTGGAGAAGCAGCAGGAATACTTTTAGCAGGGGAATAAAAACCAAACAAGACAGTCACAATCCTTGGGTTTTCATTAGGAAAAACTTCTGGACTGTGTTAATTCCTTCCCCTTATCCACTAGGACACGCCCTTGATATTCAAATAGTCCAGCAAAGCAGTCAATTTGTCGAAACAATGAGTTATTATATTTAAAAATTATAGAAATCTCGGTTAAGCCAGTTATTTTTCAGATTGTCGACGTTCGACTTTGACTGTAGAAGCATGGACTACAATTTCGCTGAATACTAGAAGATCAATAAATGACAACAGCTGGGGGTCTGGCGGTGGCAGACCCCAGCCCCAGATACTGGAACCGGATCCGGCGCCGCATCCGGATCCGGATATATACTTTGTTCAGCATTTTATTGGTTGCTATCATATTATTGAACTATTATATTATCTGTTTTTGATGTGCCTATGCGTATTATTTATCCCATTTATCATAAATTTTGAAGTAAGTATAGGTATATAGCACTGGCGGTCCCAGATTTCGATTTCGGGGGGGGGGCGGAGGTCTGACGAAATTTTTCGACTTTTTATAATAGCGTTTTTCAGCTTTAGGCTAATTTGTTATAGCCGCAGCCATAACAAGGGCAATGAATTGAGTCTGTTTGTAGTAAAAACCAGTGGTGTACTGGTGTACCCAGAAAAAAAATGGAGATTTTTCAATTTTTAGGTTTAATTTGGTCAACTGGAGACGTATCAGAAATTTTTTTCCGACAGGAAAATAAAACACATGATGGGAACGTCACATCAGACACAAGACAATGTATTACACAACTAAATGCAGCGTAATATATTCGTGTAGACATGCAAATGCAGCATAATGTACTCATGTATACACGTATAGCCTTTGATGAAAGATAAAAACAAGGAATAGTAAGCCACAGAGTTGCAGGGGTCTGGGGGCGGGAGCCCCCAGGAAAAAAAGGGGGAAATTTTTGATTTTTAGGCCAAATTTGGTCAATTGGGGACGCATCAGAAAAATTTGCCGGCCGGACCATAAAAACCAAAGGGGGGACCCGTGTGTAAAATTTCAGTCGGGAGAAATTTCGGGGGTGGGGCGGGGGCGGCCGCCCCCCCCGGGGCCGCCCCTGGTATATAGTAAGTATTGTGTAAGTAAGTTTTGGAGTAAGATACGCATTGAAACTGCTAGATTGCAGGTCGGAATTTCGAGTTCGCACTTCGGAATTGTGAGGTTGCATATCGAAATTGCGGGGTTGCACATCGGAATTCCAAGGTTACGCTTTCGTACTGAGGTTGCACATTGGAACGCCATTTCGTTGCATACTGGAACCCAATCGTAGTACAAGGGACAACATTTCGTACGCAAAATACCTAGTTTTAACCGCTATTAACTCTCTGCAACCTTGCAGCATTAATGCTTCCACCTGTGTCTACAAATGTTTTAAAAAATCTTATACATTTCTTATGTATAAGCGAAGTTGTGACCGTTCTAAAATGTGTATAAATTGACTTTGCAAACCTTCGTTTAAACCCCTTTGATAGAAAACAGCTGGGCCGTTCGGGACCTAATTAACGGCTGGATTGGTTTATAAGCTTTTGGAACCAAAATCCAGGGCCGGTAAGAGACAATCTCTAGTTCTAACCGTTCAGGACGAACATTTAGGGCCGGTAAGGGTTATTTTATATGTAAGAGCGTTCGGGACCAAATTTGTGGGCCGGTAAGGGATCATCTAGAATTTGAAGCGTTCTGTAGCGAAATCCTGGGCCGGATTTTCTTATAAGCGTTTGGGCCCGAAATTCAGGGCCGGTAAAGATTAATCTCAATTGATAAGCGTTCGGGACCAAAATTAAGGGCCGGCCCTGAATTTAGTGCCGGTCCCGGTCCTGAACAGGGGCCAAAAACTGTCCCTTTATTAATGCCGGATAGTTTTATTTCTGTCGTTTTGTCATCACGCAATTTTTAGAAAAAATGCCGGTTTAAGCGGGGGGGGGGGAGGTTTAACGCAGGTCAAAAATCAAAGTTCTCCAATTTTGCTTATTTTCACATATGGTACTCCCCCAGGGCACCTCGACCGCAGATAACAACAATTAAGCATGAAGGTGCACTTTTGGTTTGCCTGACCAGGCCGTTAAATTGGGAAGTGTTTTTGCAAGTTAGGGACCTCCGGTAAAGTACCAACGTTGTTGGTTTCGTTAGGAGCCACTCAAATCGGTTGTTTTCTGTCTATGCCTTGAATTTTGTTAACGCGGTTAGATACTGTCGTAGGGTAGATTGTGCCACAGCTTGCATGACAAGTTCCTGAATATTTTGGAGCATTTTTGGGTTGTTGCGTAGTGCTGGGTCTAGTGGAATCATCGATTCTTGTATTTCATTAATGCTAAAGGTAAGATACAGGGTAGGGTTGGGCGGGTTCGATTCTGCAAGTCGGTGAAGAGCTTTGCTTGTCAATTGCGAAACTTTGCTCGTACTGGTGCCTTTTATACTGTATTTTCTTATGCAAATTAGGAAGAAATGGTATGCAAATTAGTTTGGCCATATATACGTACAGCGCATGTCTTCCTTACGAAATACATACCTGTGCATGGACAGTGAATGGCTGAGAAAACTATATCACGTATCGCCAGACAGCCAATAGCAGCCGTTGGGCCAATTCAGAGTTGGGCCACTTCAGAATACGCCGTTTTAACCATGCCTTTTATACTGCAAAAAAATTGCCTATATTTCATAGAAATGTCCGTTTTTAAGAGCCAATTTCATAGAAATTTTGGGCACCCTTGTGCCTTTGCTGTAAGTTGTCTTGCCCTTGTACCAAAATCAAAAATCTGGGGGGTACCAGTTTCCCCTATACCCCCTGTGTTACACTGTCACTGTAGGAGTCGGACCTGTCCTTGTCAGCTTCTTCACAACCTATGACATCTGTACTTGCGTGATTGTAAATGCGTGCATTTAGGGTAACGTAATTGCTTATTTTCCAGACAAATAACTATTACAAAAAGTGTTTTTCTTAGGTTATTAAGCAAAATGTCACTAATTCAGGAATTAAAAGATTGAAATAAACCGAAAAAACAAGCATGTTTTGCCTTGTGATCCATGAAATTTTTCTCTAGTAATATCTATGTTTTTAATGGCAGTTCTGTGATTAATTGTGCTGAATTTCTAGCAATAATGACACGAAAACACTTGCCGTTCTGAAATCATCTGAAAACACTGTTCGGCTTCTTTGAACTTTAAGCATCACTATTTACTTACCAGTTTTTCGTTGGTGTTGCTGCTATTTTTTAAGCTTAAGTTTAATCGTTTCTTCAGATTAAGTAATGAGCTAAACAAACGGCGTTTGACAGTGTACATATGTTTGTTTTTATAAGCTTGGTTTAGTGCACCTTTATTTTTGATATAGATTTTTTAACATTTAAGCTTGTTTCACAGGATAGAACTTAAGAACAGCGTTGTCGCGTATTTAGTCACGAAAGTGTTAGTTTTACTACAACAAAATAATCTTTACATTTAACAGAGTTAACAAATAGATCGCGCACCAATATATATATACACACACGAATAAGTTTTGATGAACTATCTAGAGTAAGGAACATCTCTAAATGAGATATAATATGTAAATAATATATAAATGTAATATGAGGGTGGCAGCCCCAAAAAGCTTGGAGAAAATGTTGAATTGCAGGCCGAATATGGTCTATTGGAGACGTATCGAAAATGTTTTCCAGCCGGCCAAACGGTAATTGTGAAAATAATGGTTTATGTAACATTGCTGCGCTTTCCTATTATATCAGTATTACTATATTGATTCACTTGTCGAATTGAGTGACTAGGAAGTGGATCCAAAACTTCTCACTCAGCGAGTATAATCTGCTTACTTATGCTAAACGGAACATTGTGGAATCTGTTTAAAAACTTAACAAAGACTAGGCTATGCGTAGCTATAATTAGCGTTAATTAAGTATTAAGCATTAAGTAGCATTAATCGAGGTTGAGTCTTGGGTTGCTGCTTGACCTTGTAATGTGCACTCCACTTTTACATGGAACATTTTTCACAATTTTCCTTCCTTGGTTGTTTTTTAACCTCAAGCACTCACTTTTCCGACAATTTTAATAGCTAGCTATATTACATATTTGGCCAACAGTTGTGAATAGACTTGATAACGATTATATTTTATTGCATATCAAAATGCTGGTAGTGATGCGCAAATAAATGGTTATTGGTTAGCCATTTTACTTTTGCAGGATAATTCTTGGCGAAAGGTGCCTCTTTCGGGAATTGACATGCATTGTTGAAATTTGCAAAGGAAAAATATTTAAGCTATCCACCTTTTTTCACATTAACCAGAGTACCTGACATTAGTAATTATTATTAATATTTCAAACGCAGTGTCAGCTGACTGGTTTATATATGACGCAAGTTTCAGCAACGATTTTTTACCTGAAAAAAAATTTCTTTGTTACGTAATTTTGCCCTTTTTCGAGACATTTCATAAATGCAATGAGCTGCTATGCTGGCTGTTTAGGACATGCCTTATAAGTTTGCATAAACACACAATTGGTTATATATGTAAAAGTATGATAGCTTAAAGGTAAGGCTGAGCTAAGGTGAAAGCATAACATGTGAACAGAGACTCAATAGAATCAGGAAAATTGCTTAATTCAGGCCAACATTTGCTGTTTCATTTCACTGTTCATCTGTGCGTACGTTGTGTTCGCTTGATGTTGGACCTGAAGTTTCGTTGGGCAAGCGTTTAGTTGTACACGACGTTGCGCACATCAGGCAGCGGTAACAGGCGTGTCAAAATGTCGTGACCTCACGTTGCATGTACGTACCTCACTGCAACAGCGGTAGCAATAGCAAGAGCAACTGCGCTTACGTTTGCAAGCTTCCAGTTTGTTGCATTTTAATCTATTGATAGGAAAGGCGGTAAATTCTTGAACCAACGAGAAGACCCAAGCCGCCCTCGGTATATATTTCGCTGTGCCAAAAAATTAAATATCAGTTAATATCGGCATATATCACGTGCTGCTGTCGTGATTCTGCGGTCTTAGCATCGATTTATTGATCTTACCTAAGAGATTCCATTCCTATATATTATACGTATCGATGCGTTATTGGATCAGCCATGATCGGTGATCGATTATTGATTAGTATCGATTGACTGGCTGCTTTCGATGCATTCAGATGACCGCAAGGGTTGGTCGATCTGTTGTGCGCAATCGATTATCAAATGTCATCAGCCTTTTCCAATTCAACTGCCGCTGGGGACCGATTTTGGTCCTCCGCTGAGCCGCCGACCTCGCTCGAGACTCCAGGTCGAGCGGTCGACGCCTCGACCTCACCCAAACCCCCGCATCCCAAAAAGAAACTGGTCAAACAGGGCACTGTCGGCCGGCTGCTGACCACGCCTAACCAAGAACGACTCAGACGCGAGAGTAAATTCATCAAAGAAGTGATCAATTCCAAGGTTTTGGCCATACCGCGCCCCAAAAAACGGCCAGTTCGCGTGATTTTGTCCGATTTCGCCCTCAATACCACATGCCACGGCATAGCACACATAGAACGGGGTCCCTCGCGCTGGCGAAGACTATTTTGGACAGTGGTCTTCATTTTGTGTCTGATTATGTTCTGTATTCAATTTTTCCTTATGATCAGCCGATTTTTGCGGTTCGATAAAATTGTAGAAATACAGGTATGTATAGAAATGAATTAGCTTAGTTTACTAGTAGTATTAGTGTGGTAGTCCAGAGTGCAATTCAGCCCAATAACGCATTGGTCTAGACCAGAGTGTCCACACAGCAGCGGTTTTAATATAGTTAATAGTTAATTCATTCTGGATTACAATTGGTAAAATTCCGCTGTTGCTTAGTCCAGGTCTGAAATGTTGTGTGACTGAAGGTTTACAGAGAGGCCCCCCGTTTTCGTTTTTGTGGCTTTGTCGAGAAAATTTTTTAAACATCTGCAATTGGCCAAATTCGGTCTAAAAATCAAAATTTTATTAAGCAAATTTTGTCAATGCCGTCAATGCAGCATTTTAATTTCTAATTTGCCAAAATGCATTTGTCAATGTTTCACAGCAGCTAACCGAAATTTGTTTTTGTCTATGTCCCTGTGTCCTTAACAACGAGTATGAACCGGGCTTTAAAAGCCTGGTTTCGCCGGCGGAAAAAAGGTTTGTCAGCAGTTGCATAAAAAAACAATATTGCTAGATTTTGTCTGTCATGTTTCAGATCAAATTCGAGCGGGTCGCCTTCCCGGCAGTGACAATATGTAACCTCAATCCGTACAAAAATAGCAAAGTGCAAAAAGTTGATTCCGTACAAAGGAATGTAAGTTTAATTGTGACATATATAGCTGGTGTGCAAGCTGAGTAGGATCAAGAGTACATAATAGGAAGAGTATGACACTCTTCCTATTATGCCTACGGGCGTGCGTCCAATGCGCAGCGCGAAATAGCCCGTTTATGTACGGTTTTGAGGGGGGGGGGGGGTCCCCCCCCCCCCTCAACTGAAGACCCCGTACTCAACTGCGGGGGGGGTACCCCCCCCTAAACTCTGTACCCTTTCTTCTGTTTTGGGGGGGGGGTACCCCCCCCCTCATTTCAAGACACTGACAAGGACTTTTGTTGATGTGCTGAACTGAGGGGGGGGGGTACCCCCCCTCAACTGAAGACGGGGTACTGAACTGAGGGGGGGGTAGCGCAAAGACTTTGTCAGTGTCTTGAAATGAGGGGGGGTACCCCCCCCCCCTCAACTGAAGACGGGGTGCTGAGTTGAGGGGGGGGTACCCCCCCCCTCAGTTGAGCACGGGGTATCGAACTGAGTAGGGGGTACCCCCCCTCAGTTGAGTACGGGGTCTTCAGTTGAGGGGGGGGTACCCCCCCCCTCAAAACCGTACATAAAAGGCCTATTTCGCGCTGCGCATTGGACGCGCGCTGCTAGGCATAATAGGAAGAGTGTCATACTCTTCCTATTATGTACTCTTGGTAGGATATATAATATGCTTAATTGCAACGCTTCTGTGACATCGCAATTTTGAAGTTTTCAGTTTTGACATCGCAAGTTTTCATAGAATGTAATCGTCGGGACGTCACAACTCAAGTGATAGACGAGAGACCCAACGCAAGTTTTTAATTCTAAATAGGTCAAATGAGAAGAAGATTGAATTCTGTTTACTTTTTTTGGACCGTAGCCATTTCGTCTTTTTTTACTATTTCAGCTTGACGTCTACTCGGCCATGGTACGGCACGCCAATGTTCGGGAACAGGAAGAACGAAAGCAGGGAAAGCCGGAGTCGGAGCAAAGTCGGTATCGTCGTCAAACGGAAGACGATGTACTGAAGCTAGCCAAAGAACTGGACGAAGGTCAAAGGTCATTGGACGATGACTCCCCGCCAGACGAACCAGATTCGGACATACCGCGCTACCAGCCCATCCGCGTCGTTTGTGACTGTGACGTGGAACTGTTCTGTGAACCGACCAAGTCCGACGAAGCTTTTGAGAAGGGCGAAAAATGGCGCACCATGTGTGTCTGTTTCTACGACCACTGGTGGCGCAGTTTTTGGCCCTGCTACATTGGGAGCCAGTGGAATGTGAGAAAGTGCTCAAACTGCTCGGATGACGGCACTTGTCCCTACTTGCCCAAAGCTGCCTACAGTTTGGACAAGGAAAGGGACAAGGACGAAGGGGTGGACTGCGTCTGCCGAGAGGCCAGCGAATTCTGCCTGGCCCGCCCCATCAAAGTCTACAAACAATTATTTAGTTCACTTGGACTCAATGTTTCTGAAATTCCCTGGGAGAACCTGAAAACCTTCGGGGTACCCTCTACGTACATTCCAGAAGAAATTGTGGAGAAATTTGGATACGGGGTAGGTCATACTGTCATAGGCTTATTAGCGAACAGAGTAGCTATTCAGATTACAAGGCTACGTAAATGCAAAGAGACTAAGGGACTAATTCTAATCCGACTAAACGGTTTAAAACCGTTTTTAAACTGACGTAAATTTTAGCGCGCTGCTTTTCAGTCAGACAAAACGGACATACATAGCTATCAATGCTGATGTTAAGCGTTACATGTTAAATCCGTTTAGTCCAGTAGTAGTTTAGGAACGGGTTCGGATCGAACTGAAATTAGGCCGCTGTCGTTTAGTTTCAATTTCAGTTTAGTTTAGTTTAGTTTTAATTTCATTCTTAAACCTCGCACTAAAATTAGTCCAGTCCGTTTAATGCGAGAAAGGAATGGGCCTTAAGCAGGGTTGGCAAGTCTGGGGTTTGCAACCGAGACCGAGACCGAAACCAAGCAACCGAGACCACCCAAACGAGACCTACGAGACCGAGACCGGCCCTTGGGGGTCCTTTTTTCAAGTTTCAACTTTAAAAATTTGAGATACTTTGAAATGTGAAAAAATAGTGATTAAGTTACAAAAAGTGACCATCAGGTTAGGTTTATGAGTGTATGACTTGCGAAGTTGCGAGAAACTTAACATTGTAAACGACCGCAAGCATGAGAGTGATTGACAGCCGGACTATAGGATTATTTTTCCGCAATTCTGTCAACTTTTGGAATGTTTTAAAAGTTTCGCACACTTCTTCGCATACCACAGTGTGTTTTATAGTGCATTGCATACATATATTTGCACTTTGACAGTCTGACTCAGGTGCCCGCGTAGAATCGTCCGTGCTGGTACAGTGGTGCTACTATCAGAAGTGCTAATAGGAGCATCATCACGGACTAGAAAAGTTTCTCCAGCTGACACAGTTAGGTGGGGGGGGAAGGTTTGATGCCTCAACCACTCCTTAGCCCAAAACGGATTTGATTGTGCCTAGGTTTTTTGAGTTGTGTTGAGAGGTTGGGGCTCAAGAAATTCAATTAAACTGCCACCCAATTCGCGCTTCGTAACGTTGCTGAAAGCAGCAAATTTTTAGTTACAAATCAACTACGAAGTTAGCACTGTTTGGTATGTCGCGTTTCTATCTATATATTTGTTTTAATTTTCCTGTCTGAAAAAATTTCTGATACGTCTCCAGTTGACCAATTTCGGCCTACAATTTGACAAAATCTCCTTTTGTCTAGGGGCTGGTGCCCCCAGGGCCCAGACCCCCGCAACACTGAGTTTGATTAATTTAAATGACAAAAACTGCGTTTTGTTATGTAGAAGAATGGATTCTGGTGACTTACGCCCCCAGACCACGCAAGTGAGTGTAAAAAAGTGAGAAAAAAAGTGGACAAGGTGCGACCCCCCCCCTTTTCAAAATCCTGGCTACGCCCCTGCTATGTGTGAAGTGTCACCTGCAATTTTGTTGGCAGCAAACTGTGTGTGATAGTTTGGGCCATTTCTTTACCGGATTAAACGGACTGGACTTATTTTAGTCCGAGGTTTGGAATTTAATATCGGACTAAGGTTACTAAACGAGTTAAAATAATTCAGCGGCCTAATTTCAGTCCGAACCCGTTCCTAAACTACTACGTGACTAAACGGATTTAACTGCAATGTTTTTTTTCGCAGGACCGAAAGGACAAATCGTCGATGCAGGCGAAGGCCAAGGAGAATATCATCTTCAGCATGGCGGAGCTGAACGAGAGCCAGAGGGCGGACATGTCTTACTCGAAGGAGGAACAGATCAAACAGTGCTCATTTGCTGGTCGTGACTGTGACATTGCCAGGTAGGCCACTACCAGCACATTATAAGGTCTGACCAAGGACCTTGAGATAAAAAGAAATACGCGATTTCATTACGAAAAGAACAACTGCAATCATCAAAAGTACAGCGAGTAGTCACGATATTCACGTCACCTGTTTTGTCTCACGGTTCAGCAAGATGTGGTCAGACTTTAGCGTAGCAATTAATGGCTCGACTTTCGTTTGCTCGACAAAATGTGAACAAGTTTCGCCAGTAGTTTGTATGTAAGCGTGCATGTTTTTGTATTGTACTCCGACCAAATTGAAATGGGAGGGCGCACTGCGCATGCCCCCGCACACTATTCCCAGCAACAAAACGCTTTTACAGGCAATTTAAGCTTCATTAATACGACAAAATAGAACACAAAATCACACCGCTGTGACATTTCTACAATTAAGAAGTCGTTAAAACGTCGTTCTGAAAAAAAATCGGCTATGGGATCTTTGGGTGCCATCCCATATAAAATTGCGAGGGGGCGACCAATTTGGGTGGGTGTCCCCCTAGCCCCTCTCCATTGAAACGAGTGTCCGGAAGGCTGTTGGATAAGGATAATCGTTCAAGTCGACAAGAAATCATTTTTGTCTGTCTTTTTTTGCAGAGATTTCATGCTCCACATGGACCCCACGTATGGCAACTGCTATGTATTCAATGGGAATGAAAGTCAACCTATGGCTGCCAGCAGGCCAGGAGCATTATATGGTACATAATATAGCAGGAGTAAATATTAGACTGATTAGAATTTTTAGTTGTGAGCAAGGAATGTGCTTCTAGTTCAGGCGTCATGTCGTCATTATGACGCTTCCGGAGCTTCTCCTATTGATTAAATTGCTTGGGCCAAGAGTACAGAATAGTGAACAGTAAAAGATTGGGTATACGCGCATACATTTGCCTTCTGTAAGACCTTATCGCGTTCTTATACTACGGCCAACTTGTTAGTCCAAGGGTGCACAAAAAGACAAAAGTCAGAATTAAGTTGAATTGGTAGAAATTTTACTTTAACTGTGAAGGATAAACTATG
The DNA here is from genome assembly GCA_030248245.1 of Trissonchulus sp. WLG1_4. Taxonomy (NCBI): domain Eukaryota; kingdom Metazoa; phylum Nematoda; class Enoplea; order Enoplida; family Ironidae; genus Trissonchulus; species Trissonchulus sp. WLG1_4. The sequence goes on along the minus strand of JASANF010013158.1, from coordinate 11,133 downwards.
GTTGCAAATCAACAGTAAAACGAACTGTAAAACGAGTCAAACGGCCACTTCCAAGCACAGTCCTAGTCTGGGTTTAAGCATTATCTCAGTCAGTTTTTCCTGCTGCGCCACAGCGCAGCAGGCTTCTTTAGAATGAGGCGTGCGGAAAATAACGTGCAACTAAGTGAGATTTGTGTGTGCGTCTCTGTGCATTTTTATCAGTGTAATTGTGCGGTTGCAGGTGAGCGTCAGTGTGCTTTCCAAATATGTCTGTTCTACAGCTCTGTTCATTGTTTGTCTATGTGTCATTGTAACTACCTACGTACGTAAAAGCACGTACGTAACGTACGGCTAAAGTACACACAAAACCCGAAGCTCATTTGCATATTATACATAAGTAAAGCCTAGACACAATGAAATAGTAGTTGCAAAATTTTTGTATCACTAATCTAATATTCATAACATTGGTTATCTTTTCGTCTGACTGATTACATAATAAACTTGAAGTAAAGTCTCACACAGGTCTCACTTTAAAGGTTCATCTCACATTATTCACATAGTTTCAATTTGTCCACTGTTCACAGTTCACACAAAGCGTATTTTAGAATAAAGATAAAATGGAATTTATGCTTGGCACGATGTCACAAACAAGATCACTACCACTACAACAGCCAACACAAATATGTAGGCTCAGAGTACATTCTTATGGCAAGCACGGCGTTACTTGCAGCGTTTATAAATGGCAATATCAATGCATCATTATTCCAATCATCAAGCACACGAAAAGCTGCTCCGTAGTCGACGTAGGGACCGATATTTAAGGCATACATGAGCTTCCAAAAGTTGCCCAAATGCGTCATCAGTTGATACATTTTATACCAATCAGCAGTTGTCAGAGATTTATGGACGACCGGTTGACGCAATCATATGTATGAATTAGAATGGTCAAACGGGATTGCAGTAACCCATGTTAAAGAGCAATTATGTTATTGCAAATATTGCTGTGTACAGTTTAGCACTTTTTTGGTGTGGTTCAAAATCAGTGATTTTGATTCTCACTAGCATGATTATACTTATGCGTATACTGCGACTTAAACAAAACATGCAGTTCAATACATGAAAAAAAGCTGCAACTGTCAGTTGATGACGATATTACTTCGTGCATATGACTATCTGCTGCGCAGCAGGTTTTGGTTCACAGAGTGAAAATATAGGTTTGATATTTTCAAGCTCCTTTTGCATTAGGCTTTGCTTGTTTAAGCACAGTCCTAGTTCGCGTTTAAGCGCAGTCTAAAACCTTTTGTGTGTGTGTTTCATAGGTCTTCGTGTGCTGTGGTTTGTGAACAAAACGGACTACATCGCGACCACCGAGGCGGCTGGTGTGAAAATCGCAGTGCATAACCAGAGTGACTATCCCTTTCCCGACACCTTCGGCTACAGCGCCCCCACTGGCTTTCTCTCTTCATATGCTGTTAAAAAAGTATTCATTGGATGCAATTTTTTATAAAACTGCCCTTTTTTGCCATTTAACAGTTTTTTTAGTTTTTTAATATAGCTAGGGATATAACCATGAACGTATTCTGATGCCTGCTGTTTCGCCACAGGGCGCTCTCTCGGCCTTTAGATGACTGAGTGGGGTTTGTGACTGGTGTGGTTTCCGAACTCATGAGTAACCGTGAGGGTGGTTAAAACAAAAGAGATTTCATTACATATCGACTAAGACTATGACTATTACGTTTCTTTTGTGGAATATTCGTAAAATACAATATTTATATTTCATCGTTTCAAAAATTTTTAAGATGATTTTATGTTATGTTGTTATTTTAGTCTATGATTGATCGTCTTTCCTATCCTTATGGTGATTGCCTAACAAATGCTTATTTCGATGCCGAAGAGGAAAAATATTTGTATGGAAACGAATACAGCATGGAAGTAAGATACTGGCTTTGTTGAGAAAAAAATGTTTATACATTCAAACACCAATATAATATAACACTTCTAACACCAGCTCTACTGAAATTCGTTCTATTTGTAATAGGAAATAAACCTCAAGCCCTCTAAGATAGATGATTTACGGTGGACTGCACCAAATATATTAAATTGTCTGTGTACAGCAAAATCAGAACTTTAGCTGATCTCCAGTTAAATTGTTTTAGCTCCTAATTTTAAATCCTGAGCTAAATCCAAGCGAAACCTAAGTTTTCAATTAAATTCTAATCGCCAACTGCCCCAAGTTTCATTTTCATTCATTTTCTTTCTTTCACACGTCAACCCGTTCAAGTTAAGTGTTAGTTAAATAAGTTTAAGCTAACTCTCAGCCAAACCGATGGTTTATGTGATAGTATCATTTTTGTTTCAGGGCTGTCACCGTATGTGCCTGCAGCGTCTTCTGATTGCTTACTGTGGTTGTGCCGATCCACGATTTCTCTATCCAAAGGATCAAGCCACCACTTGTAAAAATAATGACCTTATAGCTAGTAAGTAAGGATAAGAAAAGACAAGTCAGTCTTACCAGTGTCTGTTTCTTGTCTGTTTTTTGTTTAGCGGAAACTTTTTGTCGTTTACATAATCCAAGGTCAATATAAACTTCATGCGTATTCATTCAAACACTGTTTTTTAAATTATTAGTGGTTTAATGTTTTGTTGAATTTTTTCTTTTTTCAGGAAAATGTCTGGAAAATATGACTGAAGCGTTGACTCAGCTGGACAGCACTCACTGTGACTGTAGGCAGCCGTGCACGTCAGTAAAATTTTAACCTAATTTTAGTATTTGTCTCTACAACACTAAAGTCTGACAAAAAATAGTAGCGCCACTTCCTTATTTGAGTGGCATGACTTGTGCGACTACTTGCTGTACTCTTGATAGTCAAAATCTATTCTTTTCGTAACTAAATCACATATTACGTTTTCTCAAGTGGTGCAACTATTTTGAGATGAGATTGGTTTGAGATGAGGTTGGTTGAGCTTTGATTTTGCTGAGATTCAACTAACTCGATTCAATTGCAGCTCAGACTTTAATTAATGCGCTTTGATGCAGTTCATCGAATTTTTGGCTATCGTTCAATTTTTCACGGGTAGGAAGCTATTTTTAACGCCAGTAGTTTACAGTGCATTCACACTTTTACCATTATCAGCAGTAGTAGTAGTAAAAGTAGTAGTAGTAAGCAGTAGTTATAACATAAGTGGGGAGCGATGTACCACAAGGAAGTGGGTAAGAAGTAGTTTCTATTTGGGACCGTACACTACGTCATTTTTATGTTCTTGTTTTATTTTTATTTTATTTTTATGTTATAGTAAAACCATATTTACTGTCACATTTTCAACTGCCCAATGGCCTGTGGAAGCTGCTCGGGTAAGTTAATTCAATAATTTTTAGCTGTGTATTTGTAAAATACACACAAAATACTGTTAATTGTTTTTTCCTGCTGTGCCACAGCACAACAGGTCTTTAATTTTGATTTTGTCAAATTACACTGGTTTGCATGGTCAGTGCGTGTGTTTAGTTCATTCTTTGTCGAAACTGCGCGTCTGCAACAAACTTTTCCAGCAGTATTGACCAGCACAGTATTTGTGTGCGTTCGTTTAGCTCATGTATTAGTGTAAGACATCTGCTGTTACATTACTATAGTCTGCAGTCTGGTTTGTGATCTAATATCGATGTTAATAAGAATTTGGAATATTTAGGTACATGCGATATAAACCAAAACACATGTCGTATGCCTGAAGTTCTCCACAAAGTTTTTTCAAGCAGCTGATTGGCTTTTATAGAATTCGCAACGACTGTATAGTGGACAGTGTTACAAATTGCAAAGTCGTAGACCACATGCAATAAAATATGTATTAGGGTAGGCACTTAATTTTAACTGACGACTTCTACTATGTAAATATCATAGTAACTGTAAATGGGTGCGTGCATTAACCGTGCCCAGCTTCACAAAGCGAGAAATAAGGTTAATGCTGAAAAAGTTTTAGCTGCACAACAGGTTTTAACTGACCTGTGGTCAGTTTACTTGAAAATTCGTGCTTCGTACTTACTGAAGGTTTTGCCGCAGATTGGGCTTGTTAATATTATTTATTGATTTTTTATCAGATAGTCTATCAGTGGTACTGACAGTTTATAGTAAATCTAATTTTTTAACCTGTTCTATTCTAACCAACGTTATACTGAGCGAGCACCTTGGTTAAAAAAATCCCGTATATGCGTTAATTTATTGGATATTAAACAGTATGTTTTGTTGAAAGTTACTAGATTTTATTCATCAGTTTATTCATTTATTCAGGTCTTGTCTGCGTCCAAACTGTAAAGTTTTTGTTATATCTTGTAGATAAACTTGTGTCCTCCCGGGGAAGATTGTATTTCAACATATCAGTAAGTTGTGTGTTGTATTGTCATTTCGAATCTAACTTGCTCTCAGCTGCAAATGCAGTATGAGAACTAAGTGGGCAATAGTAACTTGAAAGTTTGTCTAAAATGTTTGCTGCAGAGTACTTGCACCGGAATTTTGAACGATTTGAAGTCACCGTTGAGTGATAGTCTGATACATTTATATTGCGCTGTATTGTCGGATTACTGTTTTACTGTTAGTACGTCAGGCGCGTAACGTAGTTGTACTCTTGGTAGTATCAAGAGTACAGTAGTGCATAGATATATAAGGATATATAACGTGCATATTTAATTATTTGAACAAATGCACAGTCAAGTCTCATTCTACAGCTAGTAAAACGTTTGTTGCAGAAAGGTGGTTTCACTAAACCATTGGTTTTACGTACGTTTTGCATAATTTCATTTGTGCATAATTTCATTACAAATATCGCCTGATTTGTAACGAATTTTGTAGATTTTCGTGAATGTGAACGTGAATTTCGTGGTTTTAGCTCAGTTGAAATTTCAGCAGAATAGAGACTTGCTGCGCTGAGGTTTGCAATTTCAACTGAGCTAAAACCATGGTTTAAGAAAATCGCCGAAATCGGTTACGAATCAGGCGATATTTCATGATGAAATTATGTGCAAATCATGTAAAACGTTCGTAAAGCCAATGGTTTAGTGAAACCACCTTTGGGAAATTCACCCTTATTACTGTCTTTGAAGCTGAAATGTATGTTCCTACCTGTTTTACTAGCTGCTAGAATAAACGTATTTGTGTCACTGTATTTCAGGGACCAAGCCGCGTTTATAGAGATCTACTTTGAACAAGTGAACTATCAGCAACTCGTTGAGCATGAAGCGTACGGGGTTAGTCTCTTTCGGCTTTGTACTGTTCTCTTAATTAGTTAGTTAGTTAGTTTAACGGCTAACGCCTGTCAGAGAGAACATCTGGCGCCTAGAGTACGTAATCGTACTGAGATGTAGAAAATTAGGATATCCACTTTGAAGCCCGATGTAAACTGGGACATTGGGACATACGTACTACTGTAAGGGCATACGGACCAAGGTGTGATCGATACTTTCGAGCCGTTTGTCCGTTTGCCCGTGTCGGCAAAGTTGAGCTGAATTTAACTTTGTTGGACATATATACGTACAAAGTGAAATCGTACCACGTAGTAAGGATGAACGAGCATACGGATGCACAGTGAAAAGTATGAATCGAGCAGCCGTTCTGCCGTTCACTTTGTCCCGACGTCAATTCATCCGTTTGCCCGTATGTCCCGATGTCCGTATAGAACTTATGAATCGACTCTGGATTGTCATTCTACATTTTTTCTCTTCTCTGTGTTATAGTTCGTGAACTTGCTGGCTGATTTTGGTGGCAACATTTCTCTTTTTCTGGGCGTTTCGGTGATCACGTTTATCGAGTTTGTGGTGCTGATCTATGAACTGTTCACTTCGGGCATCTGGCGCACCAGACAGCTGAAGACGGTGGAGGAGGAGGAGCCGCCGGTCTTTCTCATGAAAATCAACCCCAATGCGCACAACTTGAGCGAATTCCCTCCCGGCTGGCCCACAGACCACGTCGACATGAATGTGACACTGACTCTGGAATCTGACGAAGAAAGCGAAGCGGAAAAAACGCCGGCCAGTGATGGAGAAAAAGCGGAAAGCGAGTCGGAAAATGAAAGCGAGGAAATTGACGTTTTTCCGACCGAACGACCAACGGTCATTCGATTTCTGCCGACCACTACAGAGAAGGCGCGCCGAATGGGATCGGAGCTGGGACGAAAGATGAGCTCCACCGAAGTGGCCCGGAAAATGAGCGCTGGAGTTGCCGCTGCTCAGCGCAAAGTTAGCACAGCAACTGCCAGAAGTTTGCAGTCCTAAAGAAGGTTAAGTCTTGCTTTAGCAATTAGGAGCTGCTCAATCACAGATCACCTCACGACTGGTGTCAATCAATTTCTTGCCCCTGCCGAGTTCCTGATTCGATACGATTTCTTTGGCTAGTGAATACGCAGGCTGATTGATTCAGGCATCAGATCAGACAGTCGTCGAAAATTGCTGCCTTTACATTTTGCTATCAACCGATAATTGGCGCCAACGCGATAATGTGCGTAAAGTGAAGCTACTTGGAATAAAATGAGCACATTTTTTTAACTATGACTAAAATTTGAGAGTTAGCCTGCATACAGTATAATAATATTCTCATATTAGGAGAACTCTTTAGTATTGACCACCGCTGGCGGTCACTCAATTAAAGAGTTTATCCTCACTCATGGAACTACGACAAATAAAAATCTACTTATGTGCCCACTCAGTTTTATGAAAAATCAGAAATTAATTTCTTGAAATGTGTTTGAGGGATAAATTTGGCTTATGTGAATTGAATTTTCTAGCGGGTCTAGCTAACCTAAATAATTGAATGATGTACTAGAAGTGATGGTTGAAAAGTTTTGGGCAGAAATGTTTGGAAATTAAAAGAAGCCAGATTTAATCGCATTTTTTTCGCTCTACCTCAAGACACGTTACCTACAAGACTCAAACATGACTCGGCATTTTAATGCTATGGATTATGTTTTTTGTGCTTTGTCTGATTTAATAAATGTAATATTGTTGTCTTTTTGGTCTCTACAGCCGATCACACCTTATGAGGGCAAAAGGAGAGTTCTAGTGCAGTAAAAAAAGACAGAATTCGAACTAACACTGACAGATGTTATTAAAGTTTGCTATTTGCAAACTTATTATCACTCATAGGAATTTATTACTGCTTATTTCTGATATAGTATGTGTTAACTTCAGCTTAAACTCAGCATGCAAGATTTGTGGCTTGTGAACTCTGCTCTGTATTTTATCACCTTGGTCGGCTCAGACTTATTTCGTGACCTAAATATCGTGACTGACCTGAAAATGACTTTTTGGTCTCTTAAAAAACCCATAGGTGTCACGTTTTCTCGAGACTTTTTCAAAATAGCCCTTTTCGGAGTTGACACGCCTTAATTACAAGTTGTTCTCCGTGTGCTTGGGGTCGTGATTAAGCTAGCAGGCTGTGGATAATTCCTTTTGAGGGTCATTTCTCACCTGTGGCCAAGAAATAATGCCAACCCGCCCTAATGACTCGGGAAGTTGAACGTATGATATATGACTTCTTGTTGGTGATGATTTGCTGCTCCGTCTCAAGTTTACTGCTATTAAATTCTGATTCTCAGGGGGCTCTCAGTCGCTTATCAACTATCAATTCAAGCTTGGTAGTTGTTGATCAAAATGTGCGCTCGCGGACAAACGGACAACCAACAAAAGCAGAAATGAACCAGGGTTTTTGCGTACTTGTTTGACAGAGTCTATATTGCCGTTTTTTACTAAATTTATAATATACTTTATGTACTTCGGCCCTTCGAAATTTGGAGACTTTTAATTTTAATGATTGGCGCTAGTAAGATGTTGTATGTTGTGTGTTATTAGGTATCAGTGAAAAACGATTGTAAACTGGAGATAAAAACATGAGGTCACTACGTTTATAAACTTAGTGTGGATAAGCTTGAAGGGAGTGAAAAAATTTATAAATTTATAATAGAGTGTCAAAATTTGGCGACAAATACGGCTTTGAGCATTGTTAATCAAATCGATTTTATATTTATAACAGTACTAATAGTTCCACTGTTCTTCGAGTTTGCTTTAGCTTCATTTTTATTTGTTATTTTCTATGTCTTGTTTATGTTTTAGCAGTTGTTTTTTTATTTGACTATTCCATTTTTATGTCTACACTCTTATCAGCTACCCCCCCCCCCAGACCTCATCATTCCATACTATAATCATTGTCGTAGCAGCAATGTAGAATACATAAGTAATTTCATAAATTAATATTACCAGCCGTCCAATAACAGACGTAATGGGTGACAAGTTCTAATCGTAAAATATATCCAATTAATATTTGATATTGTTTTGTGATACAGCAGATGATTCCTGCTCACGACAAGCTACTGACATAATTTCACTGAGGATATTTTATCAACTTATCTTCTAGTTCCATATAATCGACACTTTTATCACAAATTCACATGCTTATTATGATATCTATACTTGTGTGAGTACGCCGTACTCGTTACTAAGGCTAAATTTATGTTGCAGTGTTAATTAATAGTAAGAAATAAGAATGAAGAATTCATACAATTTAATTGCTTCATCACTTTACTTTTATTTGTTTGGTCTGTATTTATAGTTAGGCTTTCAAACTGGCGTAGACCGTTTTTTATTGTTTTTGTTTATTTTTTGTATGGCCCTGCGGGAATGAAGCAGCTCTCGAAGCTTGTTGCTCCTCATCATGCCATTGTTTTTGTCTTTTTTGTTTTTGAGGTGTCTCAAAAAAATTTGAATATAAAAAATGGAAACGAATTAAAAATACTATAGTCAAACAAAATTTGCATTAACAATTCTGGTTAGAGCATTCCTGAATTTTTTAAAACTTTTCCATTGAGAACTCTAGCTTCAGATTATTTAGTTCTTCCAACCCACGGTTATATAGAGCAACGCTTTCAGCTTAATGACAACAAACTTAATAATTTTGATGGACTTTGGGGTAGCTCCGTTTTGTACCAGAAGTGAAGGTTGTGTGCTAGTCACTTGCGAGGGCAGATTTTTCAACAATATCTTTGGTATATGACATTGTAAATTATTTATTTTCAAATGGGTACATTTGCTTTAGCATTTGGGTCCTTCCAGAACCCAGTCCTGGTATATAATTTACCAGATGTCGCTATCAATTTTCTAATGTCAGAAAACTGTTCAAATAGCTCAACTTACTGTCACGGCTTTGCCTGCTTTGCTATTGTGAACTTGCTCCCGATTTAGAATTACTTTCTCTGTAATTAAAAGAACCGTGGTGAACCATAAAGCAACTATATCGATATGTCTAGGATTTGTACAAATGACGGGTTAGCTCCAGCTGCAATAGGTTTGTGTGTGTATAAATCAAATATCTCATTGTAGACAGATTGTACGTGGTACTGTAAGGTCATAGTTGTCCGTAACCGTTACCGTGTCCGTTTGTCCGTGAGCAAAGCTTTAATCCTTTGCAGATAAACTTACGGTGGACTGCACCAAATCAGATTAACTTAAGTCTGAGCTGGAGCTAATCTCCAGTTAAATCGATTTAGTTAAATCTCAGCTAAATCGCAGCTAAACTCCAGTTTTCAACTAAAACTAAAGCGCCAACTGCGCTTATCTTCACTGGTGCAGCGGACTTAAACCGATTTAAGGTGGTACTAACGAATGTGCAGTGTTTTTCAACAGGCTAGTATTCAATAATTAATTAACTTTAGAGCATATTCTTTGTATCGTCAGAAAGCGCTACTTTTCTTATACATTTAAGTAAAGTTTTGTTGTACAACTGTAAAAGTGATTTGTATGGCTTTTTTGAGCACTTTCAAATCTGGCCACTTTTTGAAGAGTTTAAACAACAAAAACACGCGAAAAATGGCAAAAATATTTAAAAGTGAATTATCTAGACCCAAAATGCACGATTTTATGATTTGTCAATTATTAAATGAAATATACGGTTTCAAAGTAAAAAGTGTCTATTCGCACTCAACTTTCGAGTTCTATATCTAGGCAAAAATATAAGCAATTTAAAAAATTTTCATTTTGGGCCTAGAAAATTTGCAAAAGTTTATTCACGTTCATTTTTGTGTTTATGCGCTGCGCATGCGCTTAGAAAAGTGGCCAAAACTGTCAAATTTCCATTCTCCTGTTGTGTAGTTTGGCTTGTTGGCTTGGCTTGCTCCTAAAAATTTTTCACATGATCCTGCTAACTTCATTTGCCACTTTGTGTATATGAATCAACTTTTGACATACTTTATATTCAAAAAATACAGTTTGAATCAACTAATTTTTTTCAAAAATTTAAAAACCACTGCACATTCGTTAGTACCACCTTAAGGAATTTATGCCTGAGGTTTAAGCTAATCGTCAGTTAATCCGATTTGGTGCAGTCCACTGTGAGTTTTGTAAAGTTTTAATTTAAAAGTTTTGCTTGTTAAACTTACAATTCGTTGAGACAATGAGATATTGCCCAGAGTTTTCGCCACGGACTCATAACATTACCCACATAGTAATTCACATTACCTAAACCATAAAATGTTTATAAACTTAGATATTGTTAAATAATCTATTTATTCCAAAAAAGTTGAGCATGATTAATTTTTACTCAAGCATTTTTGCGTAGCGAAATTGGCAAAAGTTTTCAAGTTTGATCGCAACTCTACTGAGCCTACTCAACACAATTGAGTTGCAAATAGGTAACGTATTCATACCATATATGCCTATAACTGCCAACACAGTGTATTAAAAAAACTTCAACTGAAATACATAATAGTTAAAATTTTTATTCTGTCAATTTGTGTTACTTCTTTAAATTTTAATTATCAAGTTTAGCTATCTTACAAAGAACATAGTTGATTGATTTGAATGTTTGAACATTTGAATGTATGATTTGCGTGAAAACATCATCGAATTTTGTATAAATTATGATCTATATGGAAGACCCACAAAAAATGGGTGTAGTAAAGAAAATACATGCCCTTCATTAATTCCAATGTTTTTGTCATGTTTTTTTAGCTTTTATGACATGAAATAACCTCACGACTTCATTAATAATAAACTAGTTTAGTCTGTTTAGCAATAACTCCTACTTTATGGCTCGAAGAAGGCGGATCAAGTGCTACTAATAGATCTGTAGTGTCACGAAAAGTTGTGAAACTGGTCAAGTTTTTCCGTAAACAATTGCCCACGTT
>JASANF010013155.1:0-13209 GCA_030248245.1 Trissonchulus sp. WLG1_4 | reverse complement strand
AGCTTTTCAGAATTTTGAAACTGATTGTATTGATATTAAAAAATGTCGGATGTCTTCAATCATAGTGGTTGCAGGGGTCTGGGGGCGGCAGCCCCCAGAAGCTAAAGCTTTTTTAGAATTTTGAAATAAAATTTGCATTGAAAAAGCAATTCTAAGCAACACTGGTCGTAAAATCAGAGTGGTTGCAGGGGTCTGGGGGCGGCAGCCCCCAGAAGCTAGAGCTTATTTAGAATTTTGAAATAAAATTTGCATTGAAAAAGCAATTCTAAGCAGCACTGGTCGTAAAATCAAAGTGGTTGTGGGGGTCTGGGGGCGGCAGCCCCCAGAAGCTGGAGCTTTTTTTTGAGTTTTAAAATAAAATTTGCATTGAAAAAGCAATTCTAAGCAACACTGGACGTAAAATTAGAGTGGTTGCGGGAGGGGGGGTCTGGGAGCGTCAGCTAGCGATCGACCGGAGGCTCCGGCTCCGGCTGCCGGAGCCGGAGAATTTTTCATTGTTGAAATTTTGGCAAAAAGTTCAAATTTCAAGAAAAAATCAAGGCTAACGGAAAGATAAGTCGGTTACAATACTCATATTATTGCCGACTGCAATGGAGGCGACGATCCCTCTGCACCATTATGTAATTCTACTATTACGTTTGCCTTTTAATTTCAATTTTCTGGTGGGAAAAAGTTTCTGATTACGTCTCCAATTGACAAAATTTGGCTTAAAAACAAAAGTTTGTCACATTTCTTTGGAAGCTGCCATCCCCCGATCCCTGCAACTATGTACGTAATTTAGTGTTTTCAGCTCGACTTTTAGGTCTGATGTCTTTGGCCGGTCAAAATTAGCATATAATGTTTGCACAGTATGTACTGTTATCTCGCAAACTGGTGTGTTAAAAATACAAAAAAGTTCATTTCAACCCATTACAAAATATCGAAAAGCCATGCCCCCAAATTTTTTTGGCTACGCCACTGAGATACGCCTCGGGGGCCGCACCCCCGAGAAGCTAGAGACATTTACGGCATCTACATCTACAAAGTGCAATCTTTTCCAAATTTATCTATTTTTTGGGGAACCCTTGTTGACAATTTCGTAAGGTTCGACTAAAAAGGGGGCTCAGATGGACTTCCTAAACCACCCTCTGACTACACCTTCGGCACCCGAGTCAAAATCCCATACTGGTCACTGGTCAGTTTGACCAAATTTTCGACTTTTATCAATGTTGACAAAAATTTTTTGTCAGATCTCTCTAAACAATGACCAGGACCAGTGGCCAATTTTGGTTGAATAGGTGTGTAAGAACATAGTGTATAGAGAAATGTGGCGTGAGTGTTGAAAAATTTCAGAATGCTGTTTCGGAAAAAAATGAAAAAATTTGGTCAAAGTTGTCAACATATACAAATTGATTTTTTAAAAAACACTGCCTCCGGCTCCGGCTCCGGCAAAATTTTACCTCCGGTCGTTCGCTAGCGTCAGCCCCCAGAGGCTGGAGCATTTTTAAAATTTTGAAATAATATTTGCATTGAAAAAGCAATTCTAAGCAACACTTGTCGTGAAATCATACAAACTTGATTGACTTGACTAGTATATAACTTGTCGCGCAGTTTTCAGAGGTCTGGGGGCGGCTGCCTCCAGGAAAACAAAGTGGGAATTTTTTATTTTTAGGCAAATTTAGTGAATTGGAGACGTATCATAAATTTTTTTGGCCGGTCCATAAAAGCTAAATGGGGAAGATATCCTTGTTTAAAAATTTGTCTGAACATTGAATAAACACAGCGAGATGATACCACAAAGCGAAGTAAAGTCAGCGCGCTGATTCCGAAGGCGAGCGGTCTCCGAAAAATTTTTTTCGATTTGAGGGCAAATTTCATCAATTTACGGCTGCAACAATTAGCCCAAGGGGGGACTAGCAAACCTAAAAAATACGTTGTATACACGAAAAAAATGAAGAAAAACCATGTGTGACTAAGGCTGTCCTTAGACATTTGTCCTCCACCGCACGGTTTTTAATTAAAAGCCACACAAAATATATAACTAAATACCAATAATAGTTGTTAGCATTACTCATTATTAATACAAAATAGCAGATATGTTATGTATATACATTAGAGTAGTAATGAATTGGGGGCGAGATCCCCTCAAAAAAAAATTTCGGGAAATTTTTGAAATTTCAGTGTCATTTTGGTCAATTGGGGACGTGCCGGAAAATTTTTTCAGTGGTGTCATAAAACCAAAGGGGGACCGCAGGAAAAAAGTGAAAAAAAGGGGGGCTGAAATCTCGAAGGGGGGGGGCTAAAACCGCGAAGGGGGGGACTGATGTCCCCTTAGCCCCCCCCCTGGGTACGCCACTGGTATAAACCACCCGAGTATATACGCTCCATTTATTTGTGTAACACACTGTCCGATGTGGCGTTCCAATATTTTGTTTTAATTTTCTTTTCAGAAAAAAATTCTGCTACGTCTCCAGCTCACTAAATTCGGCCAAAAAAATGAAAAAATCTCCAATGTTTTACCGGTGGGCTGCTGCCTCCAGAATTCCTGATCCCTGCAAAGATGTAGCTTACTGATCTTGCGTTTCTACTGCGAATTTAGTATTAAAACTGCGAAAAAGTGCATTTTTACCTATTACAAGAAATAGAATGGTCATCCCCCCAAATTTTATGGCGAGAACCGTCCTTCCCCTTAAAAAAGTTTACGTCACCCCAGATCGGCCTGAACCGACAAATTGTCATTTTAAAAAAATTAGTGTAGCACCCCCTTCTTTCCGATTGACGAAGAAGAATTTGTAAGCAAAAGACTACATACGTGTTATTTTGACAATGCAACACGGCGAAAAAAAAGTTGAAAAATTTTGAGCATTCGAACTTAAAAATGAGCATCGAAATTTAAAAATGAGCACAAATTGAGCATTAACCGTTTTAAAAAAAAACCCTGACACATAAACAGACATTTGCACACGCACAGAGTTACAAAGGTCTTGGGGCGGCAATCACAGAAAAAACATTGTATAAAATTGATTTTTAGGCCAAATTCAGTCAATCGGGACCCTTGTGTAAAACTTCAGTCGAAAAAAAATCCGCCCATGCGTAAAAAATGCCTTGCCGCTCCCCCTCCCCAGAAAAAGTTGTACTATACAAAGAAGTTGTGTACACGAAAAAGACATACAGGACAACCTTTCAGCATAAGATATTAAAAAAGTAGAAGTGACCAAATTTAATTAGATTACTATTATATACGCATATTCAATTCATATAGTAGCAAAATGCTAGTAACGAGGATCAAAAATGAAACGACTAATAAAAACTGGAATAGGTATTTAAACAAAATAGGTATTAAACATTTAAATATATATATATAATATATATATATATATATACAATACCGCAGTGGCGTAGCCAGAAAAAATTTCGGGGGGGGGGGAATGACTTTTCGATTTTTTGAAATGTGTTAAAGTGCACTTAATTGCGATTTTAGCGCAAAAAACGACACATATTAACATTTTTTTGGTCAAAAACATGTAAAGTTTCCACCGCTGCAGCATCGAACGTAAAATTGGAGCTCAAACCTTCGAAAATTACAAAAACAATGGCCGGCAATGGTCCAGAAGCTAGCAATTTAGCAAATTTTTCGAAATTTTTTGACATAAAAATTGTAAAATTATATACTAAAAATGTATTTTTTGTAACGAAAAACAGCTAAAACGATACACCAAACATTGTACTAAGCACATAGGGCACAATGGAGATGTATGTACATAAAAGCAAGGAATGTTCATTTAAGATAAAAGCAAGGAACACTATGCCAAAGAGTTGCAGGGGTCTGGGGGCGGCAGCCCCCAGGAAACAAATTGGGGAAATTTTTGATTTTTAGGCCAAATTTGGT
Source organism: Trissonchulus sp. WLG1_4 (assembly GCA_030248245.1). NCBI lineage: Eukaryota > Metazoa > Nematoda > Enoplea > Enoplida > Ironidae > Trissonchulus > Trissonchulus sp. WLG1_4. The sequence goes on along the minus strand of JASANF010013155.1, from coordinate 9,341 downwards.
CAATTGGAGAGGTATCAGAAATTTTTTCCGGCCGGACCATAAAAACCAAAGGGGGGACCCTTGCGTAAAATTTCAGTCTGAAAAAATTCCCTCCCCCCCTGGCTACGCCCAACCTAAGTAATTTTTAAGTTTCAAACGTCGAAAAAAAGTGATAAAAATTTCTCACTGGTTTATCACTGGTCTCTGACTTTGACAGAAGTATTGATCAATTGTAACAGAGTGAGAAAACAGTGTGAAAAGAGTGAGAAAATTTTCTCACTATTTTTTCACTCGTTTCAGACGTCGGAAAAGAGTTGAAAACCAGTGCAAATAGAGTAAGAAAATGTTCGAACCGGTTTCTCACTAGTTTTTGGTTTGACAAAAGAGTAAGAATAAAGTGTGAAAAGAGTGAGAAATTTTTTTCACTGGTTTCGCACGTGAGATTCCGGTGAGAAACACACTGTGCATCTGAAAAATGTCAAAAGCAAGTGAAAAATTTTTGGATGTTTTTCGCACTATAATCACACGTGAGAATCCAGTGAGAAAATATAAAAATTTCTCACTCGTTTTGGATATTTTTCACACTCTTGGTTTTCCTGTGTATTCCCCCCCCCCCCAACTGCACTTGATCCGTAAGGTCCATGCGCAAATTTTTGTGGTTTAGTCGGAAAACATTTCCGATACGTCCCCAATTGACTAAATTTGGTCTAAAAATTGAAAATTTCTCCGATTTTTTTGATCCCCTAGGCGCGGACTTGTGCAAATTTGTGACTTGATGTTTTAGTGACCGTAAATAGGACACATTTTCTTCCATGTTTCATCACACCGACTGCATGTAACAATAATAGACAGTATATATAATAGGGGTCGGTGGTGACATAATTAAGAAACATTTCAAAATGTTAGCATTTTCAGGCCTAACTTGGTCAGTGGTCGAGTCTTCTTTTCTTTACGGCTGAGCATCGATTGTGAAAATTGTGAAAAATTAAACAAAATTCTCTGGACGGCTCCATAAATTTAAATAAAAATGTCAAAATCGCAGCTTTTTGGCTAAAAAAAGTAAAAATTGCGTCAGTCTTAATCCTCTCTAGACGGAATAATGTTTTATTAACATTTAGATGTAAAATCTACTGCATTAAGAAACAAAACTATGTCTGCGAAAAAAATTTGATTTTGCGAAAAAAATTTCAAGCTTTTCGCAAAATTGCGAAAATTTGCCAGCGAAAAAAAACCCAGCTGTCCTCAGACATAGAGGTCAGACTGAAGCGGGGGGGGGGAAATTATTTTCTATTCTAATTCGCTTCCTACCCCATCTTTTAATAAAAATATGAAACCCCCATCGTCAGCGATGCCCCCAATCTGATCTCTAGCCCCCAAAATAGCTTTCGCCCCTTTGAATAAAAATCTGAAGTGAAATTATTGGTGTTAAGGGGGCGCTCCGGGAATCAAGGATTTGGGCCGTATTTTTTAAAAACCGCCAAAATGACCTATCATTCTTGAAGGAAAGTTGTCCAAAATACCATTTCTGATGTTTTGACGTGCATATCTCCATAGCAAAAAATTTGGAAAAAATTGGACAATTTACTGATTTTATTCGACTTTTACACAAATTCAGCAAGTAAGCCAGTGCATCAACGCTTTTTGAGGTTCTGCAAACAGACGATACGTAAATTTTATTAGTCGTAATGAAATATTAAAACACTTTTATTGCGTTTTGTGCAAAAAAATCGCGCAAGAAACAATTTGCAGAAGCAGTAGACTCAAATATAGGCTGTGTGAATACAAAACCAATTCTTTGGCATTCGATTATAAAGTGCTGGTAATATATTTTTCTACAAAATTTTGCACAATTATAGCCTTAGGCTCTGCGCAGTTGAACAATTTTTTAGTCTTTAAAATAAAGCTTAGAAATTTTTTTATATGAATTTTATTGCTCAGAGTTTGACTTCGAAAACACATAATTTCACTTTTTATCCAAACCGGACATAAATGTTAAAAACCAAAATAATGTTCAACTAGAGAAGCACATAAGCTACATTTTGGTATATAAAGTGTGACTATAGGCAAAGTATAAGCAGAGTTATCGTTTGCCGAAAATTCACTCACGTTTGGTGCTCTGGGAGTCACGTGACATGATCACGTGATTTGAATTTTTGCCTCCAGTGTTCTTTTGTGCCATACTACATATATGTATAGTAAAGTTTGACATTTGCCAACATTTTTGCCAATTTTCGATGTAACCCCCGATTCCCGGAGCGCCCCCTTAAAACCCTTAGGGGTCGAATAAGTCGGAAAAACGGCATTTTTTCGACTAATGATCCGGAGTCCCCTTATATCCCCCAAACCTAGGGGGGTCAAAATTGAACGCTCTTTCAAATAGGCTAGGTTAGAAGTTTGTAGGATGTATATAAGCTTTAGCTGGAAATCAAACTTTGTCCAAAAATTAAATTTTACATGAAATTTTTTGCGCAAAATTGGATTTAGTCAAAAATACTTAATCAAATAAAAACCTGCTGTTACCATTGAAAGAACAACTTCTAAGCTACTAAATGCTGAAAAAATGTCGTAAATCGGTTCAGGCTTTGAAAAGTTACAGAACTTTTTCTGAAGCCACCAGGACCATACTGATCGAAGCGTTACAGCACAAGTACGGTTCCGCAGAAATTCCGGGCTATAGCTGCGAATTTTTTTTAAATATAAAGCTAGTTAGTGTTTTATAGTGTGGTAAAGTTATTCCTGATGCTTCTTAACAGGTTTTTTCTTTAATTTAGGCCGCAGGCTTAGGCTAAGGCTTAGTGCTTAAGCTGAGGCTTAGTTCTTAAGCGTAGGCTTAGTAGGTGGGTCAGCAAAGGTTAGTCTTAGTTACTTGCATCAACTAAAAGGGGCTACTGTTGGATTATAAATAAAGCTGCACTTTTAAACCGAACTTGACTGTCAGTGCCAGCTTGGTGCTGAGCATCACTGACGTTTTCAGATCGTATTTATGGCATTCGATTTCATTAGAAATCGCTACTTATGACGAATTATGCATATTTTTCTGGAAAAATGTAATAAATTTATTGTCTACGCCAAAAGAAACTAAAACTTTTGATATGTATGTAAGCTCAATTTAACTATGCATATTTCGCCTCTTTTTTTAGTTGGCGAAATTAAAATTTTTAGTATAAATGAGCTAAATATGTTGCAAACAAAGCTGTATTAAGTATATTATTATGTTTTACTTTATGACAATCAAACTTCAGGCTGATCACAGGAAAACCAGGAAATCTGAATTTTCTGTAAAAATTTTTCGGTTACGGATTTTTCAGATGTTTTTTACCCTTTCCATTCAGAGACATTTTACAGACTTTCAAAGGAAATTCAGATAAATTTCAGAGAAGTTCAGGGGAAATTCAGAGAATTTCACCCAGAATTCAGAGACTCTGAATTTTATCTGAAAAAAATGTTACTGGCTTTTCAGATACTTTTTACACGAGTTTCAGAGAAAATTCACATGTTTTTCACATCTGTAAATATCAGGTAAACTTTATCTGAAATTCTTGTAAAAAGTATCTGAAATTTATCTGAAAAACCAGTAACATTTTTTTCAGATAAAATTCAGAGTCTCTGAATTCTGGGTGAAATTCTCTGAATTTCCCCTGAACTTCTCTGAAATTTATCTGAAATTCCTCTGAAAGTCTGTAAAATGTCTCCGAATGGAAAGGGTAAAGAAAAATCCGTAACCGAAAAAATTTTACAGAAAATTTAGATTCCTGGTTTTCCTGTGGATATTACGACTGTATTCGTCATAATTTTCGATGATTAGCCTCAGTATGTCGAAAAACGATGGCCCGTATTCACATACTAAGTGTAACGCTTAAACTTAGTGTTTACACTTAGTGTTAGCGCTTATAAGCGCTAAGTGTTATTCACATACTTAGTGTTTATTTAAGCGCTTAGCAAACACTAACGCTTAACTTAGCGTTTAAATTTTGTATGCACATACTTAAAATTTAGTGTTTGGCTTAGAATTAAGCGCTTAAGTTTAGGGACCTCGGGAGCTCCCTAAGCGCTAAGCGCTTAGTTAGTGGATGGTGTGGGGAAGGGGTAGGGAGAGTGGGGGAGGTTCTTGGCCGCCATGGGAAGGAAGGGCATGCAATTTAGGATATATTAGTGACATTTTCCGACCAATTCGATCCATTTTGCTCGTTTAATCGCCAAAAATAAAAAATGCACTTTGTTGTCCAAATTCGTTTTTTTACATTTTTGAGTAGAGCATCTTAATCGAAGTAATTTTTCTTCAAGAACTTCTATTTGAAAATTTCTATTTTTCACGATATGCCCCCTGAAACATGTAGAGCTGATTTTGCATTTTTCAGGAATCCACCTGCTGAAAACATTTTTTACAAATGTATAGTTCGAGAAAAATATATATTATTAATAAGAAATAGTAATTTAAATAAATCTACAATCGGATTTATAAATATCAAATGGATATGCCGACAAATAACGAATTCCGGATCCACATATCAAGCAGGGAGCGCACTCCAAGCCAAAGCCAAAACTAAGCACAAAAGTTGCTAAACGCTAAGTTTAGTATAACACTAATTTTTAAGCGTTTATTTTGTGAATAACAGTTTAGTACAAATTAAGCGCTAACACTTAGCAAACGCTTAGCGTTAGTATGTGAATAACTCTTAGTATGTGAATTCGGGCCGATGATTTTCGACAAAAATTGAATTTTTTCGAAAAGGTATCAATCAACGTTTTTTGGCTTGAAAAGTGCTAAAAATGAACTCAGCGCATACGAAAACCTATAAAAACGTGTTTTCACGGTGAAAAAACATCAGTTTGAATTCCCCCCCCCCCCCGCCTCAGTTGCACCGACATAGACGTAGGCCCGAATTCACATACTAAGAGTTATTCACATACTAACGCTAAGCGTTTGCTAAGTGTTACCGCTTAATTTGTACTAAACTGTTATTCACAAAATAAACGCTTAAAAATTAGTGTTATACTAAACTTAGCGTTTAGCAACTTTTGTGCTTAGTTTTGGCTTTGGCTTGGAGTGCGCTTCCTGCTTGATGTGGACCCGGAATTCGTTATTTATCGGCATTTTCATTTGGTATTTATAAATCCGATTATAGATTTATTTAAATTACTATTTCTTATTAATAATATATATTTTTCTCGAACTATACATTTGTAAAAAATGTTTTCAGCAGGTGGATTCCTGAGAAATGCGAAATCAGCTCTACATGTTTCAGGGGGCATATCGTGAAAAATATAAATTTTCAAATAGAAGTTCTTGAAGAAAAATTACTTCGATTAAGATGCTCTATTCAAAAATTTGGACGAATTTGGACAACAAAGTGCATTTTTTATTTTTTGCGATTAAACTAGCAAAATGGATCGAATTGGTCGGAAAATGTCACTAATATATCCTAAATTGCATGCCCTTCCTTCCCATGGCGGCCAAGAACCTCCCCCACTCTCCCTACCCCTTCCCCACACCTTCCACTAACTAAGCGCTTAGCGCTTAGGGAGCTCCCGAGGTCCCTAAACACAGGAAAACCAGTGAATCTGAATTATCTGTAAATTTTTTCCTATTACAGATTTTTCAGATGTTTTTTACCCTTTCCATTCAGAGACTTTTTACAGACTTTCAGAGGCATTTCAGATTAATTTCAGAGAAATTCATGGGAAATTCAGAGAATTTCACCCAGAATTCAGAGACTCTGAATATTATCTGAAAAATATGTCACTGGCTTTTCAGATAATTTTCAGATATTTCTTACAGGAGTTTCAGAGATAATTCACATGTTTTTCACATCTGTAAAAAGTAGGTAAATTTTATCTGAAATTCGTGTAATAAGTATCTGAAATTTATCTGAAAATCCAGTGACATTTTTTTCAGATAAAATTCTGATTCTTTAAGATAAAGTTTACCTGATATTTACAGATGTGAAAAACATGTGAATTTTCTCTGAAACTCGTGTAAAAAGTATCTGAAAAGCCAGTAACATTTTTTTCAGATAAAATTCAGAGTCTCTGAATTCTGGGTGAAATTCTCTGAATTTCCCCTGAATTTCTCTGAAATTTGTCTGAAATTCCTCTGAAAGTCTGTATATAAAATGTCTCTGAATGGAAAGGGCAAAAAACATCTGAAAAATCTGTAACCGAAAAAAGTTTACAGAAAATTCAGATCCCTGGTTTTCCTGTGAAACTTAAGCGCTTAATTCTAAGCCAAACACTAAATTTTAAGTATGTGAATACAAAATTGAAACGCTAAGTTAAGCGTTAGTGTTTGCTAAGCGCTTAAATAAACACTAAGCATGTGAATAACACTTAGCCCTTATAAGCGCTAACACTTAGTGTAAATACTAACATTTATTTAAGCGTTAGTGTTAGTATGTGAATACGGGCCGTAGACATTTATTGGATCAAGTGCCGTTGGGGGGGGGGGGGAATAGTGGACCTATTTTTTGGAGTAGAGCACCTTGAGGGAAGCATTTTTTGTAATAGAACCCCTATCCACAAATTTGGATTTTCTGAGCTATGACCCCTTGAAAAATGCATTTTCAGTGTTTTTGGAAGTGAACGTAGGCCAAAGTTTGAAGCCAAAAATGGCTATAATCTTTGTTTTTGGATATTTTGAGTGCGTTTTGATGTTCTAAGGCATCGTCTAGGCTTAGCTGGCAGGATTCTCTAGGCTAAGCTGGCGGGATTTTACCTGAAAATTTAGATTTTTTAGTATATACCTAAGCCTGAGCCTAAGCCGAAGCCTGAACCTAAGCCTAAGCCTGATACTAAGCCTAAGCCTAAGCCCCATTCTAAGCCTAAGCCCTAAGCCTAAGCCTAAGCCCAAGCCTAAATTGAGGCCCAGATTGAATTTGGTCAAAAGGACGTTTCTGGTGAATTTGGCCAATTTTTTGGCAGGAACGGGGTCAAGCTGCCTTTGCTTTGATTCAAAAAAATTGTAAACGTTGTTCCGACTCCATGTAAACACGTTTGGAGCGCAAAAAACGCCGGTTTCCGAAAAAATTACGAAAACATCCCTCACTGTGAGGGTTCAGATTTCGGGGGGTCATGTCTCAGAAAATCCAAAAAATGAAATAGGGGTTTTTGAAGCAAAAATGCTTCCCCCAAGGTGCTCTACTCAAAAAAATAGCTCCACTATTTTTCCCCCCAACTGCATTTAACCCCATTATTATCGTCACAATATGAACCGGTGGCTCTTTAAGTTGACGGACATTCGTCCTCCACTCTACCCAACGCACGGTTTTTAATTAAAAGCCACACAAAATATATAACTAAATACCAATAATACATATATAGTTGTTAGCATTACTCATTATTAATACAACATAGCAGAAGCAGATATGTCATGTACAGTCGCGTACCCAGAAAAAAATTTCGGGGGGGGGATTATTTTTTCGATTTTTTTGATTTTCGATTTTTTGTAATGGGTTAAAATGCACTTTTTAGCAAATTTAACACTCGTAAAACGCCTTACAAACGCAAGGTTACTAAACCACAAGGCTGCAGGGGTCTGGGGGTGGCAGCCCCCAGAAAAAAATAGGGAAAATTTTCGATTTCTTGGCAATATTCTGTCAATTGGAGGCGTATCAGAAAGTTTTTCCGGCCAGACCATAAAAACCAAAGGACACAAGGTTGCAGTGGTCTGAAATCGCGAAGGGGGGGGGCTAAAACCGCGAAGGGGGGGGGGAGCTGATGTCCCCCAAGCCCCCCCCCCTGGGTACGCCACTGCTGATCTATGTTTGGTTTACCGTATTGTAAATGGTATGACTGTTTTGTATGACTATATCAGATTTTCGAGTTTTCCGATAACAGTTCTACCAGAGGTCACCCTTTCAAACTTAGACGCCCAGTTTGTCATTTATGAAAAGCAATGGAGCACAAACGCGGAAGAAACAGTCACGAATGCAACGCTGTCAGTATAGATATATTCAAATTTTGGTTTTCTTATATAAACCCTTGCAAGGGCGTAGCCAGGGGGGAGGGTCGCGGGGGTCGCGACCCCCCCTTTTCGTCGAACCTGAAGAAATTGTCAACAAGGGTCCCCCCTATGGTTTTTATCGCCCGGCCTAAAAAAACTTCTGATATAGTCAGATTGGGTAAAAAAATACAAATTATGAGTACAAGGTTTTTTTGCTTTCCTGGATTAAGTTTCTCGGGCAAACTTTTTTCCGACAATACCTCGCAGAGTTTCTCTACAAAACCACATATTAAACTTTTCTCTCTGCATTATTAATTTTATGTAAATCAAAAAATAAACGTATTTTTTTACCCCCACTTTGGGGGAAAAAAATACGGTCGCGGGGAAAAAAATACGGGTCGATTCTGACTCATCCCAGGAACGCAGACCAAAATGCTTCAACCGTTATGAAACTCAACTCGAACTTACTCATTTTTTAATTAAACTCGCACATAAAAGAAAAGGTCACTGAAATTGGAGCCACAACAACTACTTTTTACACTACACTCTTTTTGAAAAAAATTTTTCAAATTTTTTTCCGTTTACGTATTATTTTTTTGCGGTAAACTGAATTATTTGACGTAAAAATTGTACCGCGAAACGCTAAAATTTGTGGTGACGCCCTGCTTGATTGTTTTTGCATACTTAAATGTAGTCTTAAATCATGTAGTTAAATTTCTCTTCATTGCTGTCAATATTCAACTAGTGTTGTACAACATATTTTTCCCAGATTTTGTATTTTAAGGAGTGAATAACCAATATTATCATCAGTTTCGCAACTTGGGCATATGTGCGTCTGTATGTGTATTTATGTAGCTGAGCTCATAATTTGAACACCCTAGTGTAGCTGGAACCGCTCTGTTAGCAGTCGGTGGTCGTAGTACACTTGGAGGCCGTAGCACCTTCCTGTGCTTACTTTTTTAAGCAAATAAAGTTGTTTTGGTTTAAAAACACAACATGAAGGCAAAAAGTATCCGTATTTTTTTCCCCACAAATCGACCAAAAATGGGGGGTAAAAAAATATGGCTCCCGTAGGCGCCAACCAGTACCAATAGAGAAGAACCATCCACAGTTTGCAAGAAGGGTAGTTGACTATGCCGTATGCGCAGCTAGTGTCGGAAAACAGCTAGACCACGCGACAAGAGAAGCTTGTGAAAATTTTGTTGGCTCTTGTAAAATGAGCCATATTTTGGGTGCATGATTTCATCAGCTTCGTATTATAAGCTAACGACAGATCATGACTAGGTAATACGTTTAAGTAATGTAGAACTAGTAGTGCTTCCTTTGTATGTATTCAACAGGCATATACCTGTTGAGGTTTTTCTTGGAGGCGGGTGTATTTTTTTTACCCCATGTTTTCGATCGTATTTTTTTTACCCCCTCT